>PVHP010028577.1:0-23001 GCA_004024765.1 Zapus hudsonius | reverse complement strand
TTAGCTTTTCCTAATTTCTCTTCTTCTTCAGGGTCGAGCTCCTCCCCTGACCCTTCATCTGATTCTCCCTCACTGAACTCGTCATCTGTATTTCCTTCTCTAAAGCTCTCTTTTTCCTTTTTATCCTTTTCTGTATTTCCTTCTCTATTTTTATTTCTGTCCTCTCCAGAGCTCCCTTTTTTCTTATTTCTGTCCTTTTCCCTTTTAGGCCTAAATACATCATCCTCCCCTCTTGACTCCGACTCTGAAAAACTGTCCTGGTGATCCATTAGTGCCCGTCTACCCTCCCTGCCAGGTCCGTCACAATACAGACGGAGACAACAGGCAAGCGCAACCAATACCCACAAGTAGGGGGCAAGGGCAATCACCCAACTTTCCAGTCCAGTAGTCAACATATCCGGGGAAATCAGCTGATTATACTTACCGACGTCTCCTCTCCGTGTGTTGAGATCTGGATCCTCCTTGGCCCCTCGCTCGGCGTCCCAGGTTTCGGCACCACCTGCGACGAGCTCCTCGAGCAGTGAGGAAGAACAGCCACGACTCGAGGATTCTTCTCAACACACACTTTAATGGAGAGCCTTTGCTTGAAGGGGGGGAAGAAAGCGAGGGGCCCCAAACACTAAGAATCAGCTGCTTTTAAAGGGAAAAGGGACACGGATCGTCCCATGATTGGCTGACTCCTGCTTGCCACCTCCAGGCGCCACGGGATTGGCTAGGGACAGTTATATTCTCAAAGCATTGTCTAAGGTGGAGTTGTTTCCCGGCTCCCTGCAGACATCTATAGAAAATTCCATCCAAATGCTATATAATACACACTATTCTCAGCAACTGATGAAACTTTACCCAAAATAAATTATATATCAGGAAAAAAGCAAGTATCCACAAATTTAGAGAAATTAACATAACATAACATATTATATCTGAACGCAATGCAATAAAGCTAGAAATTAACAACAGAAACAACAGAAAATACACAAACAAGTGAAGACTGAATAATACACTATTTGAACAATGAATGAGTCATTAAACAAATTAAGAAGAAAATAAAATATACCTTGAACTAAATGAAAACACAACATGCAAAAATAGCAAATTGTTCCATTGCCAATAGTTTGTGTATTTTCCATTGTTCCGTCCATTGTTAATTTCCAGTTTTAATAAGTTGTGGTTGGATATGATGCAGGGGGCATCATTAATTTTCTTGACTCTATTGAGACATGTTTTATGTCTTAATATGTGATCTATTTTGGAAAAGGTTTCATGAACTGCTGTGGAGAATGTATATTCTATGGTTTGGGGATGGAATGCTCTGTAGACATCTGTTAGATCCAGTTGATCTGTGGTGGTGTTAAGACCTGTTATTTCCCTGTAGATCTTCTGTTTGGATGATCTGTTTAGAGATGAAAGAGGTGCATAAAAGCCTCCTACTATGATGGAATTTATTTCTGTTTTGTTTTTGAGTAGGTTTTGCTTTATGAGCTGTGGTGTACCTCTATTTGGTGCATACATATTTATGATAGTGATATCCTCCTTCCAGATAATTCCCTTGATGAGTAAAAAGTGTCCTTCATTGTCCTTTTGAAATTAATTTTGGTTTAAAGTCTGTTTTGTCAGATATTGATGCAGCCACACCAGCTTGTTTTTTTATTTCCATTTGTTTAGAAGATCATTTTCTATCATTTAACCCTGAGATTTCTGTCTTTGGAGGTGAGGTTCATTGCTTGAAGGCAAAAGATGGGAGGGTCCATTTTTCTGATCTACTTTGCTACCCTATGTATTTTTATGTATGAATTAAGTCCATTAATCTTCAAAGTTACAATGGTAACATTTGCTTTAATCCTTGCCATGGTGTAGGGTTTATGGGGGTTGATGTCTCATATGTTATTATGTGCCCATTACTTTTGGTTATTTTTCTCATCCTCTATTGGGCTCTTGGGGTTGGCTGTTAGTCTCTTCTGTGTGGAATATCTCCTGCAGTATCCTCTGCAAGTTTGGCTCTGGGTTTATATAATTGTAGAACTGACTTTTATCACGGAACATTTTCATTTCTCCATCTTTTATGAGGGATACCTTTGCTACGTACAGTAGCCTGGTTTGGAAGCCAAAATTTTTAGGCCTTTTAGAGTGTTGTTCTAGGCTCTTCTGGCCTTCATGTTTCTAATGAGAAGTCTGAAGTAAGTTTGATGGGGTTGCCTTTATATGTGATGAGTTGTTTCTCTCTTGCTGCTTGAGCACTCTCTCTTTGCTTTCTATGTTTAGCATTTTAACTAAAATGTGTCTTTGAGAGTTCCTTCTTTGGTCTTGTCTGTTTGGAATTCTGTGGGCCTCATATCCGGACTGGCCTTTCTCTTGTATGATTAGGATATTTTTCTTCAATAACTTTGTTGAATATATTCTCTATGTTATGTAGTAATAACTACATAGATAAATTAGACCTAACAGATATCTGTAAAACATTCCACCTTAATTCTCCAGAATATACATTCTTCTCAGCAGTTCACATAGCCTTCTCCATAATAGATCACATATTAGGCATAAAGCATGCCTCCATGTATTCAGGAAAATTGATGTAACTTACTGCATCATATCAGACCACAATGATTTAAAACCATACATTAACAACAAAATTTATACTAGCTTCTGGAGAATGAACAATATAATATTAAACAACAAATGGGTCATGAAAGAAATCAAAGGGAAATTTCAAAATTTTTGAATAGAATGAAAATGAAAAACAATATACCAAAACTTATGATACAAGTTTAAGGCAGTCATAAGGGGACATTTTATAGCACTAAATGCCTTCATAACAAAGACAGAGAGAGCTCAAATTAATAACCATCTACCTAAGGGCCATCTTCATGAAAAACTTTGTTAAATTGGCACTTGAGTAGAAGGGAAGCTGATGTCATAAATTTCATAATATTGTGTGTGAGGTGCTATAAAGGCATAGAGGAGGAGAAGTAAATGTTTAAGAAACTAAGCTAGAATGCTTAAATATCATTTATCTATTTAAAGATGAGTGCAAGTTGTGTCGATTGAGAAATTTAAAGTACCTTTATGGTTTATTACTGACATTTGGAATTTATTTGATTGTGTACAAATAGTATAAACAAATAGCTCTTAAAGGTTGATTTGCCCTTCTAAATACTTCATCTATTGCAGATTGATTTTTCAGAAGATTTTTTTATTATCCATAAATTAGATACATTGATTGGGCAAATAATTTGTTGGAGTCCCCAATTCCCTGATGTCCCTCTTACCTATCCCCAATCAGCTGGATATCCTCCTCCGTGGGCAGACTGGATCAGTCCTTTGGGTTGGGGATTATGGGTAGCCTAGGAGTCAACCCAGTTCCATCCCCTTCTGTATGTTGTTATTGAGTGGTGCAATGTCTCTGGCAGTTCTCCCCACCATGGCTCTTACAATATTTCTGCCCCCTATTCCGCTCATTTCCCTGAGTCATGGTGGGTGAGTATTAAGGCTGCTTTACTGGTGAGGTCTTAGGGGCCTTTGTACTTCTGCTTTAGGTTGTGTTGAAGATCGTTGGTGTCTATCTGCCTTATCCTGTGTTGACTGATTGACTGTGCTTATAGGTCTCTTGCTTTTCCCACCACTCCCTGCGGTGTTCCATATGGATTCTCCATGGTAGGTCTGGGGTGGTTCATCTCTTGCCAGTATGTAAGCTATTGGCATGCAGTTGGTTGGTAGGGTTGGAAAGACCACAGCTCTCTCACGCCTTCTGAAAAATACAAACAGAATCTCCATTGGGGATTGAGATCACTATAGGTTAACTGAGATACTCATTTCTGAATTGGCTAGACTCTGTTGTTAGTAGCCTCTTTGTAAATCACTCATACAGTGCATTTCTCTTTGGGGTCCCAAGATTTTGGTTCCCATTGCATTTCACTCTGAGTCCCCAGTTTCAGTTAAGGGCTCCCCATCCCTGAGTGTATTACTTGGTCAAATTTAAAGCTTTTGATTACATCTTGCAGGTATAATCCTAGTAGAGGGATAGTTGGGTCCATTGGGAGCTCTATGTCCATTCTGTTCAGGAGTCTCCACAGTGCTTTCCATATTGGTTGAACTAGCTGGCACTCCCACCAGCAGTGAATGCGGGTTCCTTTTCCCCCACATTCTCGCCAGCACCTATTGTTGGTGGTTTCTTTAAGATTGCCATTCTGACTGGAGTAACGCGGAATCTCATTGTCGTTTTGATTTGCATTTCCCTGATGCTTAAGAATGCTGATCACTTTCTTTCTTTCTTTCTTTTTTTTTTTGTTTTTCAAGGTAGGGTCTCACTCTAGCCCAGGCTGACCTGGAATTCACTATGGAGTCTCAGGGTGGCCTCGAACTCATGGTGATCCTCCTACCTCTGCCTCCCAAGTGCTGGGATTAAAGGCGTGCGCCACCACTCCCGGCTTCACTTTCTTAAGTGAGTAAAAGCCATTTGTGTTTCCTCCTCTGAATGCTTTGTTGAGATCAGTGCCCATTTAGTGAGGGGGTAGTTTGAGTTTTTATTATTAATTTTTTAGTTCTCTCTAGGTTCTGGAAATTAGGCCTCTGTTTGAGTTATAGCTGGCAAAAATAATCTCCCAGTTTGATGGGGGTCTATTGACTCTGAGTATGGTATGTTCATCTGTACAGAAGCTTTTGAGTCTGATCAGGTCCCATTGGTTAAGTAAATAGAGATTTGCTCAGGAAATCTTTCCCTACTCCTATCTCTTGTAGAGTTCCTCCTTTTTTTTTCTTCCAGAGTATTCAGGGATACATGATTTATATTAAGGTATTTGGTCCATTTGGAGTTGATTTAAGTGCAATGGTGAGAGGAGTAGGTCTAATTTCATTTTTTACATGTGTTTATCCAATTTTTCCAGCACCTTTGTTGAAGATGCTATATTTAGCCCAGTGTACATTGTTGGAACCCTTGTCAAAGACCAAGTAACTGAAGTTACTTGCATTAAAAGCTGGCTCTTCAATTCTTTTCCACTGGTCTGTCTGTCTGTTTTTATGCCACTACATGGTGTTTTAGTTACTATGGTTTGTAGTATGTTTTAAAGTCAGGCATTGTGATACCTCCTCAGCAGATTTTTTTTACTTAGAATAGTTTTAGCTATCCAAGGTCTTTTGCCCTTCCAAATGAATTTTGAGATTATTTTTTCTATGTGTATGAAGAATGAGGTTGGGATTTTTATTGGTATGGTGTTGGGTATATAAATCCCTTTTGTCAGGAATGCCATTTTTACTATATTGATTCTCCCTATCCATGAGCATGGAATATCTTTCTATCTTATCACATCTTCCTCTATTTCCTTCTTGAGAGTTTCAATAATTTACTTATATAAGTCTTTCACAACCTTGGTTAGTGGTACTCCAAGGTATTTGATTTTTTTTCTCATTATAGAAAATGGGAAAGACTCTCTAATGTCTTTTTATATATGCATGTCTTCTGCATATAGAAAGGCTACTGATTTTGAGAGTTAATTTTGTATCCTGTCACTTTGTTCAAGGCATTGATCACCTTCAAGAGTTTACTGATGCTGTTCTTTGGGTCTACTATATATAGGATCATGCCATCTGCAAACAGGGATAGTTTAATTTCTTCCTGATTTGTATCCCTTTATGCTTTTCTTCTGTCTTATTCCTTGGGCTAGAACTTCAAGCACTATGTTAAAGAGCAGTGGTGAGAGAGGACACCCCGTCTTGTTCCTGATTGAAGTGGGAACACCTTGAGTCGTTCTCCATTGAGAATGATTTGTGATTTAGGAGATTTGTATATTGTCTTTTTATTTTATTTTTTTAAATTTATTGTCCATAATGAGTTACAACATTTAGTGGGCAAACAATGAGTTGTTATTGCCAATTCCCCGCTGCCCTCCCCTCCCCCCTCCACTGGATAACCTCCTCCATGGGTCATGTGGATCAGTCCCTGTGACAGGGGACCATGGATAGCCCAGTATTCAGCCAGGATCTCCTGGCCATGCCTCTGGAGAATCTCACCCACCACGGCTCTTACACTCTTTTTGCCCCCTCTTCCGCATACTTCCCTGAGTCGTGGTGGATGAGTATTAAGGCTGCTTTAAGGTTGTGAGCTTAGGGGTCTTTGTGTCAAAATCGTTGGTTTCTGTCTCACTGGCTTATCCTGTGTTGATTTAATGGCTGTGGCTGTGGGCCCCTTGTTCATCCCGTCATTCTCTGTGGGGTTCCATTTGGATCCTCCACGATATGACTGTGGTGACTCCTCTCTTGCCAGAATCTCAGCTATCGGCCTACGGTCGGTTGGTAGGGTTAGATGGGCCCCAGCTCTCTCGCTGCATCCTTAAAAATACAAACACAATCTCCATCGGAGAGTGTGTTCAGTGTAGGTTAACAAATATACACAATTCTGGATTACCTAGATTCTATTTTTAGTAGCCTCCCTGTCACTCACTCCCATAGTGCATCTTGTTTTGGGAGCCCAAAAGTACGGAATCCAGTGCTTATCGCCCTGAATCCCTAGTTCAAACAAGGGGTCCCTCTCACTTAGTGGAAAAATGGTCGAATTTGAAAGCTGTTGATTGTCTCCCCCATGTATATTGTCTTTATTATGTTGAGGTATAAGCCGTCTATGCCTATTCTTTCCAGGGTTTTGAACATGAAGTGTTGTTGAATTTTGTCAAAGGCCTTCTCAGTATCTATTGGGATGACCATGTGTTTTTTGTTGTTGAGTGTATTAATGTGGTATATTACATTTATCTTCTTGCATATGTTGAACAATCCCTGCATCCCTGGGATGAATCTGACTTGGTCAGGGTGAATAATGTTTTTGATGTGACTTTGTATCCCGTTTGCTAAGACTTTGTTCAGTGTTGGGCACTAACTGTCGGCTCTGCTACTGAGGGCACGGAGAATAGAGGGTAAAGGTGTATGAGGAGGTGAAACCCTGGTGATCCGGTAGGCGTTTCCCAGCTCCACCTACCCTAACTCCCACCCCCATGGGCTGGCCATAGAAACCAGCATTCCCATCTCAGCAGGACTGGCATTGAGTATCAGCAAAACTTCCTTGTACCCATCCCCACTGACCAAACTGTGGCTAGCATCATGTATTTCCCACCACTCAGGACCCCAAATGAGGTGTTCCCAGGTTGTCCCCACCCATCTGTCCCACCCACCTATCCCTGTGCAGGCTGCCAACTCCCCACCCCCATCAACCAATCACTTTGTCCCTTCCCCATTTCCCATGCCCCTGGCCCCCTTTTCCCTATAAAGTGTGTGTTCCCCAATTGAATAAAGAACCACGTGGATATACAATACGCATCTGCTTGACTCTTTGTCCCCTCAGATCCCCCTGCGCCTTCCCCCCAGCTCTGTGGGCCCCAGCCCTGAGACAGTGTACAGCGGACAGCCGGTTCCCGCCGCATCTCTCCGTTTTCCCTCCGCCGATGGCCCACAGCGCCTGCGGAGGAGAGGACCACATCTTGGCACCCTGAATGTGGGGCTCCCACAGACTGAAGAAATAAAATTCACCTCTGCAGGACATGTAAGTCTCCCTCCTAAGGGAAATGCGGGGATAGCGACTCCAAACTCTCATAATCTCTATCTGAAATCAAATCGGCCATGCAATGACCCAATAAAAGCCTTTACTGGCACTTAAACGTTGCCTAACAATCTTGGCGCTTCTACATCTTTTGCTACCATGGGAAATTTCACATCCAAAAAACAAAACTCCCCAGCCAAGGTGTTGCAGGCACTCCTAAAATTACAAGGACTTAAGCTGTCCAAGAAAAAGACTACTTCCTTCTGGGAGGAAGCCCTTAGTATTGTGCCTTGGATAAATCCTGACAGCCCCTATGACTCACAAATGTGGTGCCAAATAGAATACCTACCTAGAAACAAAAAGACCTCCCCTTCCTTTCTCCCAATTTTAGCAGCAATAAAACAATGTTTAAATCAACCCGAAATAAGAGTTGACCCTAAAATACAAAAATATGTCAATTCTAATAAAAAGGCCCCCCACAGAGGATCACTCAAGGACAGATATACAATCTCTAAAAAATGCCATAGAAGAATTAAAACAAATAATCATATGTGCCGCTGTGCAACCAGTTCAGCGGTTCCCAGCCGAGCTGCAGCCCCACCCATAGCCTGACACGCCCACAAGTCTTAACAAAGAAAGAGCTATTAACCCCTCTATGGCCAAACCTATCTACCCGGCTTTTTCTCTGCATTCATTGGCAGTACCAAAGAGACCTATTCTGTTCCAGCCACAGAGCCTTAAAGACACGCCACCCAGCCTTTTAGACAGTAGGGCTAATAAGAACTCTCCCATGGCTAAATCTATGCCCGTGGTGCCCGAGAAACCTAAAATCAAACTCGCTCCCTCCCCCGCCCTCCCTGAGGCACTGGCGGGATGCCCAAATGCCAGGAGCAGAGGCTCCACCCTCGCTCCCCGCACCCTACCTCGACAAGCTCCAGCCCTTGCTGCTGGAGGCCCTGGCCCCACCATGCCCTCTCGGGCTGTGGCGTCTCAGCAGCTTCGCTCGGTCAAGCACCCTCCAGCCAGGGTACACTGGCGAACAGCAAAAAAACCCCTCAGGCCATACATTCGGCCCAACACAGTCAGCCAGAGGCAATAGTATCCCAAACCTGGGCCCCATGCAGTTCATGCCTCAGGCTCCCTCTGAGCCTCAGGGGCCCCCTGCTATTCACCTTCAAAGACTCCCAGGCTAAATAGTGGCCTTTACCAAGGAAACATCTTCAATCCTGTAAAAGAATAAAGACCAAACCGCCAAAATTTACTTTCAAAAACTCCCTAACAAATCCCCTCAGTATAAAAAATTATATGCTCTCCATATGGCCTTTCAGGAAAAAAAATAGCCCTTTTAACCTCTTCTCCAATAGCATTTATGCTTTCAGTCTGGCCCCCACGTTCTGAGGGGGGATGACTCTTTCACTATATAGCCCTGGACGTCTCCAGGTTCAAGCCTCCCCTAGGCAAATCTTTTCCTTTACTGCTTATTTACAAAAACGAAGTGGGGGGGACATACCCCCAGAGAATGCTCTACTTATAAATCTATCAAAGACCAGGTTGCCCAATGGTTTTGCTCATTCTCAGAAAAATTGGTCAAATTCTATAAAATTCCAACTACAAATTTCTACTAATTTCTACCCGACTTGTTTCAACAGCCTTACTAAACAAAAAAATTTGCCTCCTTAAAAGTTAATTCTCTCAACAGACTTACTAAATTCAGTTTTCTTCTTCCTCACAGCTGCCCGAGGTGAACTATTAATGTATGCCAACTGATTTATTAATACAGGTCAAATTTCACTCCTCAGTGGAGCCTTGCCTTCTCTCTGCAGATCTCCACCAAATGCCTCAAACTGATCTTTTACAATTTCCTTCCAGTCCCTTGCTGACTGTTGTTACTATTAACATCACTCTTAAAATTTTTCTCAATAACAAACTATTTTTCCACCCAGGCTCTTCAAACTGCTGCCCTTTAGCCAAGGATGGGCATCTCCTTTGTTTTAATTCCAGGCCCACTGATGCCAGGTGCCTCTCCAACATTTTTCTCACAGCAACCACCTGCATCACATCAGGGCCACAGCCTTGCTATGGCACAAAGGACATTCCAATCCTGTGAATTCCTTCAGCCCCTATTTACCACTGTCTAGTTTTGATTATTCCAACAGATATAATAAGCAGCTTTCCAGCTCAGCCAGAGCCTTCAGAGAATTTTCATCCTTCCTGGTTGGTGTGTCCTGATACAACTCTCCTGCAAAGCCTCGCGAGTTCCAGGAGCTGCACCCACCTCTGCCCAGGAGACCTCACCCAGGCCCAGCTTGGATCACTCCAGAGATGACTTCTTGCTGACTCCAATAAAGTTATACCTCATCACTGCTAAATGTGGGACTTGGACTTGGAGGGAAAATATTATTTTTCATGCCAATAAGTGTTATATGTTCTTTATGCCCCCACCCATTGATTCCCTATTCCTTTGACCTGCCTGCCTCTCCCCACTCCTTTAACTCCCTGTTTACCATAGGGACCCCTTTGCCCATAGTCAGCCCCCTATATGCTTATGCCACTGATCCGTATTTAAAACAGTTGGAGGAAATGTTGGGCACTAACTGTCGCCTCTGCTACTGAGGGCACGGAGAATAGAGGGTTAAAGGTTATGAGGAGGTGAAACCCCGGTGATCCGGTAGGCGTTTCCCAGCTCCACCTACCCTAACTCCCACCCCCATGGGCTGGCCATCGAAACCAGCATTCCCATCTCAGCAGGACTGGCATTGAGTATCAGCAAAACTTCCTTGTACCCATCCCCACTGACCAAACTGTGGCTAGCATCATGTATTTCCCGCCACTCAGGACCCCAAATGAGGTGTTCCCAGGTTGTCCCCACCCACCTGTCCCACCCACCTATCCCTGTGCAGGCTGCCAACTCCCCACCCCCATCAACCAATCACTTTGTCCCTTCCCCATTTCCCATGTCCCTGGCCCCCTTTTCCCTATAAAGTGTATGTTCCCCAATTGAATAAAGAACCACGTGGATATACAATACGCATCTGCTCGCCTCTTTGTCCCGCCGGATCCTCCTGCGCCTTCCCCCCAGCTCTGTGGGCCCCAGCCCTGAGACAGTGTACAGTGGACAGCCGGTTCCCACCGCATCTCTCCGTTTTCCCTCCGCCGATGGCCCACAACGCCCACGGAGGAGAGAACCACAGTTCAGGATTTTTGCATCTAACTTCATCAGGGATTAATCTCTGCTCTGATCTTAATTATTTCCTTTTGTCTTGACCTATTAGGGTTGAACTATTCCATCTGTTCTAATGACCTTAGATGGGAGGATAGGTGGTTGATTTGAGATCTCTCTGTGTTATGAAGGCATTTAGTGAAATGAATTTCCCCCTTAGGACTGCTTTCATTGTGTCCCACATGTTCTGAAAGGATGTGCCATCATTATCATTTTTGCTAGGAAATTCTGGATTTCCTGTCTGATTTCTTGGATGACCTAGTTGTCGTTCAGGAGTGAATTTTTTAGGTGCCAGTGGTTGTTGGAGTTTCTGAATCTTCACCCATTGTTGATTTCTAGCTTTAGTGCATTGTGGTCTGATATGAATCAGGGGTTTACATAAATCTTCCTAAATTAGTTGAGCAAAGATTTATGACCTAGTACATGGTAAATTTTGGAGAAGGTTCCATGTGCTGCTGAGAAGAATGTATAATCTATGTCCTTGTGGTGGAATGTTCTTTAAATACCTGCTATTCATAGCCAGTCTATGGTGCTGTTGAGCTCCACTATTTCCCTGCTTACATTTTGTTTGGAAGTTCTGTCTAAGAATGACAGTGGAGTCTTAAGGTCTCCTACTATGATGGTGTTGGCATTTACATCTGTTTTTCTTTTGAGTAATCCATGCTTTATGAACTGAGGAGCCCTTGAATTTGGTGCATATGTATTTAAGATAGTGATATCTTCTTGTTGGATCATTCCCTTGACAAGTAGGAAGTGGCCATTATTGTCCTTTTTTATTGATTTTGGTTTAAAGTCCATTTTGTCAGATATTAGAATAGCTACACCCACTTTTTTATTATTCCCACATGCCTGGAAAATTGTTTTCCTTCTTTTTACCCTTAGTAGGTTACTGTCTTTAGCGATAAGGTGCGTTTCTTGACAGCAACAGATGGAAGGGTCAATTTTTTTCTGATCCGTCCTGCTATCCTGTGTCTTTTTACAGGAGAGTTAATCCCATTTACATTCAAAGTTAAAACTATGAGGTTTGCTTTAAGCCCTGCCATGTTGGTAGCGCTATTGGGGTTGATATCTGAGATGTTATTGTTAGCTATTTGGTGGTACCATGCTTGTTCTCTATTCCTTTCCTAGGGTGGGTTGCTTGTCTCATATGCATGGAAGATCTCATATAGTATTTTCTGAAGGTTTGGTTTTGTGTACAAGTAATTGTAGAGCTGGCTAATTTCATGGAATACTTTCATTTCTCCATCTATTATGATAGACAACATTGCTGGGTACAGTAGTCTAGGTTGAAAGCCATACTTCTTTAGGCCTAGAATAGCTTTATTTCAAGCTCTTCTGGCTTTCAAGGTGTCTTTGGTGATTCTGATGGGTTTGCTTTTGTCAGTGATGAGTTTCCTTTCTTTCATTGCTCTAAGGACTTTCTCTTTACTCTCTGTTAGGCATTGTAATTAAGATATGCCTTGGAGAGGACCTCCTTTGGTCTAATCTGTTTTGGGTCCTTTTATCTGTACAGGATTTTATTTTTCAAGGTAAGGAAAGATTTATGGAACGATTCTGTTGAAAATATATTCTATGCTCCTAGCCTGGATTTCGTCTCCTTCTGGGATCCCCATGATCCTGAGATTAGGTCTTTTTATGGAATCCCACAGGTCCCTTGAACTTTTTTCACTTGCTCTTTTGAACTTAATCAAATTTTTGATTTCCCACTTATTCTCCTGTTTTATATTCCACATCTGAGCTTCTGTTTTCCCAGTTATTGATTCTGTTGGTGAGGGATTCTAGAGAAGTTCTTATTACTTCAATTTGGTATTTGTTTTCTGATACTTCTTTTCAGGTTGCCTCTATTATCCTGTTGAGATGTGTTTTCATTTCAAGGTTTGATTTGCTTACTTATTCCTGGAACTCCTTATATTTGCTCATATCTTCATTTAACTTGTATAGTTCATTCTTGGGACCTTCTGTTTGCTGGTTTGCCTTTAGTTCAATCACTGAACTTCTTAAGTCCATTTGATTCTCCTCTATTAAGTTGAGTCTGGTGGCAATGCTCATAAGTTGATTTTGTACTCCTTCAAATTGCTTATCCACTTTTTCTTCCATGACTTTCGCAGTCAGCCACATACTGCTGGGATGAATCTTCAAACCAGGCACAATTTGGGGGAGGAAAGTATTTATTAAAAACTACAGATTGAGGGGAAGTTCTGTAATAGTGAAATTGTCTGGCCAAGCAGGTCCAAGCAGAGAGAGAAACGCATCACCGACATTACACACAGAACAGCAAACAGGCAGGAGCCAAGAAGAGAATTTCTTCCCCTTTATATAGCCTTAGGATGGGGTCTTTCAACCCTTTCCCAGACTTAATGGCTTCCTGAGCCTCTGGAATTTCCTTCCTGCACTGCCCACACAGGAAAGGATGTTTACTTCTAGCTTCTTTGAGCTTCCTTACATCTAGCCCCCTACTGAGAGGTTACCTTCCTGTAAACATCCTCAGAGACCCACCCAAGATTACTTGAAAGGTCAAGTTGACATCAAAAAATACCCATCACAGTCCACCCCTTATCAACTTGACATCAAACCATATATCCTTACATCATACTTGATTCCTAAATGAAGACAGTAACAAGATCATAATTAGCCTAAAATTATATAACTATCTCATGTATAACTGGAAAGGCATAATCTTCCCTCAACACAAGGCAAGGTCCCTGAACTGTGAGTTTTGTAAATCAAAACAAATTACATGCTTTTAACATATAATGGCACAGAGCAAAAATTTCCAACTGCTATGAGGCATAACAAGGAAAGACAGGGCCAAGGCAAACTTAACAAACATCAGCCAACATCCACATCTGCAGTTTAAGTCCCATACCACAACCAGTGACTGACAGTCTCTGGATTTTTTCCAATTTTGTCCCTCAAGCTTGGCTGAGTACATGGGGAAACTTCTATCCCAAGCCAACAGCGCTCCATGGTAGTCCTCACAAAGTCCTGGCATGTCAAAACGTCTTTGGGTCTCAATTGCAAACCTTCCAATGGCTTCACTTGCCAACCAGGGACTTCACACCCTGTTCCGAATTCTATATCTCAGCAGCAGCTCCTGGAACCATGTGCACTTCATGTCCCGCTCCATGCATGCATTCCTCATGCTTCCAAAAGCAATACCAGGTATGCAGGACACAACCATGTTGTTAACTCAGGGACAAAATAGATGTGACTTTGAAGAGCAAATTCCTTTCTTTCAGTGATTTCTTTTCAAAAGGGTTTGCACAGTCCATCTTTCTGTCCTTCCTGGGTGGAAACACCTCAGTCATCTCTCCATTGTTTCAGTGTAAAGCAGTTGGACCATAATCAAAAGCCAGTCTCTTCCAGTAAGTTAAACTTGCCTTGATGGTTTTTTAATATCAAATCTTAAATTCTTAGTCCCATATCCATAGCCAAGCACACAGTCCATTACTTAAATTTAACCTTGTCAAACTCTCTGGGCATGGGCAGTAGGATGCATCCATCCCTTGAACCAGGCACACATTTCTATTAAGGTTTTCTGCAGTCTTTCCTTCCCCATAGAAAGTTCATTAGCCAAGTCTCCAACTGCAGTTCTCTCTGTACTGAGCATTTCAAAATTCTCACCAGAATAGTTTATAAAACTTGGCTTACCACTCTGGAAGGCATCTTCAGTTGCAAGTATCAAGTCCAAGTCCATTCCTCCAGCAAACAAGTTCCAGAAGACCAAAATCCACACCATCAGTTCATCTCAGTGAATCACCCCACTCCTGGTACCAAATCTGTCACAGTCAGCCACATGCTGCTGGGATGAATCTCCAAACTAGGCACAATTTATGGGAGGAAACAATTTATTCAAGCTACAGATCTAGGGGAAGTCGCATAAAAGTGAAAGAGGCTGGTCCTCTTTCACAGGTCCAAGCAGAGAGAAAAACCCATCACCAATAACACACACACAACAGGAAATGAGCAGGAGAGGCAAGGAGAGAATGTCTTCTCCTTTATATAGGCTTAGGGTGGGATATTGCAACCCTATTCCATACTTCCTGAATCTGGATTCCTGAGTCTCTGGAATTTCCTTCCTGCACAGCCCACACAGGAAAGGATGTTTATGTTCTAGCTTCTTTGAACTTTTTTAAATCCTGCCCCCTACTGAGAGGCTGCCTTCATGTAAACATCCACAGAGACCCACTCAAGATTATTTGAAAGGTCAAGTTGACCAGAAAACTTAACCATCACATCCAGTTCTATTGGGAAACAATCCATAAGTATACCTATTAAAGATAATGTTTTGGTAATGTTTGATGGGAAAGTCTATCTGTTGGCTAAAATGGAGGCCAATGTTCTATCTTCACCAGTTGAGCAGCAGAATTCTGTTTCTTCTGATATTCCACTAAGAAAAGACACATCACAGTTAGTGAGTACAAGTCCAGTTACAGAATTATCCAGAGAGGTTGTAAATATTGTTTTGGCTAAAAGTAAATCTTTTCAGATGGAGACAAATTCCCAGCTTGCTTCCATGGCCAATCTAAGCACAGAGGCAAATAAAAAAAGAGGAGAAATCATCTCTCTTTGCCATAGACCCTCCTGCTATGAACCAATTCACTAACTATCTTAAACAGAGTATGACTTAATTTACAAAGCCAGTTTCTACAGATGGACTTAGTATAGGACAAAATGCCCCCAGAAAATTTATGTAACTTACCTAGACAAAAATAAAAAAGAAACATCACTGTAGCTTTACCTTCTGTCATTCTGCTTATGATATTGTTACAGCTAGTATTATGAACTTCAACTTTTTTAGTCAACCTTTCCTAATATGCCTATTGTGCATATGAAAAAAAATTATCAGTTGTATTTTTCAAGCACTTCAAGGGTACTGTTTTATTTTGATGTCAGTAGGACTTCTAATACTTTACTCAAACAGTAAGGTGGACTATAAAAATCCCAACCTCCTTCTTCACAGATATAGATAAAATAATCTCAAAATTTACTTGGAAGGGACCTTGAATAGCTAAAACTATTCTGAGCAAAAAAAATACGCTGGAGGTATCACCATACCTGACTTTAAAACATACTACAAAGCCGTAGTAACTAAAACAGCATGGTATTAGCATAAAAACAGACAGTCTGACCAGTGGAATAGAATTGAAGACCCAGCCTTTAATGCAAGTAACTTCAGCTTCTTAGTCTTTGACAAGGGTGCTAACAATGTATGCTGGGCCAAAGATAGCATCTTCAACAAATGGTGCTGGACAAATTGGATAAACATGTGTAAAAAATGAAAATAGACCTACTCCTTTCACCATGCACAAAGATCAACTCCAAATGGATCACAGACCTCAATATTAACCATATAACCCTAAACACCCTGGAAGAAAAAATAGGAGGAACCCTACATGAGATAGGAATAGGGAATAAGTTCCTGAGCAACTCTCCAGTAGCCCAGGAAATGCAACAGGCACTTAACCAATGGGACCTGATCAGACTCAAAAGTTTATGTACCGACAAAAACATCATTCTCAGAGTCAATAGACCCCCTTCAACCTGGGAGATGATTTTCACCAGCTACAACTCAGACAGAGGCCTAATTTCCAGACCCTACAGAGAACACAAAAAAAATTAATAACAAAAAAGCAAACTGCCCCCTCATAAAATGGGGCACTGATCTCAAGAATTCACAGAGAATTCACAGAGGAGGAAACACAAATGGCCTTTTCTCACCTGGGAAAGTGCTTAGCATTCTTAAGCATCAGGGAAATGAAAATCAAAACCACAATGAGATACCACCTATCACCAGTCAGAATGGCAATCATAAAGAAAACCAACAACAATCATTGCTGGCGAGGATGTGGGGGAAAAGGAACCCTCATTCACTGCTGGTGGGATTGCGAACCTGTTCAACCGCTATGGAAAGCATTGTGGAGACTTCTGAACAGAATGGTCATAGAACTACCAATGGACCCAGCTATCCCTCTATTAGGTATCTATCCACAAGGTGTCACATCTCGATGCAGAAACATTTGTACAACTATATTTATAGCAGCTCAATTCATCATAGCCAAGAATTAGAATCAACCGAAATGTGATATGTCAGGAATATATTAGAATGGATCATACTGCTACAGCTGTCCACTTTGAGACAATTTTTGCACAATGTGTGATCCAGGTACCTAATTTCCTCCTTTGTCAGCTTCTCATAGATCATACTTCATGATGCCTTGGTCACATAGTAGAGGGTGGTTGATAAAAAGAGTAGGAAAAGGGCATTTGATATATTTCATATAATTTACTTTGTCTTCGGGAACTACTGAGTTCTAATTACTTCTATTTGATGATGGATTCCTGGCATATATATACAATTTCATGGCTTGCTGAGCCTGGTAACACCAGTTTGTAATGGAGGCTCACGCTATGTGTTAACTTGCTAGCCATTGATAGCCAAGCATTCATCATCTACTAAAGTCCAGGAGCAAGCCATGTTCTGTCTCAAAATGAAAATGTCAGCAGATGAAAGCAGGACTTTGATCCACAATCCCAAGGACCTCAGCTATGGTTCATTCTTGGGGGTCTGTCAGAGGCTTAAACAGTAAACTTACCTGCCACTGACACTTCAAGTACCATTGCATCTACTGAATCATAAAGCCTGGCAGCCTGAACAGTAGCCTGGGCCTCTTGCTAAGCCTTCTGGTTTGATCCAAGTCAAAGCTAACAGCGATTTAAGCCTCTCAATAAATGACTCAGAGTAACACATGCAAGTGAGAGTGGTCTCCGATATCCATATAGACCTAGTAGACAGTGTGTATGTTTTGTAATAGGAATGACCAGGGGCAGCAGCATATCCTTCTTTTTAGAGGAGATAACATGCTGTATTAATCAGTGTTGTCTAGAGGAACAGAGCCAATAAAATAAATTGTAGTAAAATAGGGAGTTATTGGAGTAGTTTATGGTAGTCCCACAATAGCAGTCTACAGGCCAGCAAGTGAAGGAACCTGTAGCTGCTCAGACTACATGGCTGGATGATTCAGCAGTCTCAGTGTACCCTTAAGTGTCCAAAGGCTTCCTGGAGAGTTGCTTGCTTTTAGTCTATGTATTAGTCAGGGTTCTCTAGAGGAAATGGAGTTGATAGAATGTATTATAATGAAAGGGAATTTATTGTTTTATTTTACGATAATCCAATGATAGCAGTCTGCAGGCCAACAGCTGAAGAAAGCAGTAGCTGTTCAGTCCAGGTGTCTGGATTCCTCAGCAGTCCCAATCCAGACCAGAAGGCCTGATTTCTCCCTAGAGATTGGCTTCTCTTCAGTGCATGATGTGAGGCCAAGAAAACTGGGTTCTTATGTCCACCAAGGGTAGGAGAGCAGGATGCAAATGCAAGTCACAAACAAGCACCAGGAGCTGGGGGGAGAAAGGAAGAAGGTGTTCTTCCCCTCAAACTTTTTTATTCCCCTTGGAAAGCCCACCCACTGGGGGGAAGGGACCATTCTGGAGAAGGGAACTCCTCCCTTCTCCAAAATCCCAAAAGAATTTTGTTAATCCTTCCTGCAGGCAAGATCAGAAACCCACCCAAGATTACTATGGATTATTACATAGATCAAGTTGATAAATAAACTTAACCATCACAAGTTCACCCCTTGTCAAGTTGACATCAAATCATATCTCCTTACATCTTAATTTTCAAGTGAAGACAGTAATCTCATGATTCCGCCTAACATGATGTAACTATCCCACGTACAACTGGAAATGCATAATCTTTCCCAACATAAGGCAGATCCTTGGAGGAAAGCTTAGTCTAATATCTAATAATATAAATTCAACAATGATTAATGATATAATCTCAATTAATATTAATTACATAATAGAGGAAAAACAAAGGTATTGGTATGCATATGGGCAGACATTCTTAGCAAGTAATACAAAACAGAACAAAACAAAATACTCATGGCAATTACAGCCCTCGTTTTTGTAACTGGTCACATGGCCTTAGTTGGTATTTGTAACTACCTTATTCTACTACCAATTCTGTATTTCCTCCACCTTCAACAAGCACTTCAGCAGATTTTGGTTGTTTACCTGGGGGGGGGGTGACCCATACTTTCATTCCTGATGGATCTGAGCCATTTTTCACACTGCCTTGATTGGGGTGTTGTAGTTTCCCATTGACTTAGATAACAGGGCATGATAACACCAAGAGGTGCCCTATAGAGTGTCCTGCACTTCAGACATATTCTTTCTTGCCTCCATTGTGGAGTAGCAGTCCAACTTCTCCGGGATAATCTGGATCAATCATTCCTTCTAACACTGTAACTCCTTTCTTGGCCTGTTGACTGGAGGGAATCAAGAGCCCAAAGTGGCCAGGGGGGCGTCTTGGCTTCTAGTTCAGTGGAATGTTCTCTGTGTCTCCTGGCAAAAGCACTCCCCCTTCTGGAGCCAAGACTAGTAGGCCAGCAGAGTGTAAGGTTGCAGGAACAGGAAGCAAAAATGTGGCTAATGGGTCACTTGGGGTGATGGTAAGTGGTACAATTCCCATTTCCACCCCTTGATTTCTGTACCCATGGACCCAGGCTATAGGAGAAACAGTACCGTATATAGGAAGCTGGTTCAGAGCATACACAGCCTGCTGGAGAACCCTGCCCCAGCCCTCCATGCTAGTGCCACGTAATTGTCGCCATAACTGGTTCTTTAAAAAGCCATTCTATCATTCTTTCAAGCCAGCTGCTTCAGGGTGGTGGGACACATGGAAGCACCAGTGAATTCCATGAACATGAGCCCACTGCTTCACTTCCTTGGCTGTGAAGAGAGTTCCTTGGTCTGAAGCAATGCTGTGTGGAATACCATTATGGTGGATAAGGCACTCTGGGAGCCCATGGATGGTAGTTTTTTCAGAAGCACTCTGTGCAAGAAAAGCAAATCCATACCCAGAATAAGTGTCTATTCCAGTAAGGAGAAAACATTGCCCTTTCCATGATGGAAGTAGTCCAATGTAATCAACCTGCCACCGAGTCGCTGGCTGGTCTCCTTGAGGAATGCTACCATATCAGGGGCTCAGTGTTGGTCTCTGCTGATGGAAAATTAGGTACTCAGCAGCTGCTGTAGCCAGATAAGCTTTCATTAGTGGAAGTCCATATTGTTGGGCCCATGCATAACCTGCATCCATGCCACCATGAACACTTTTTCATGGGCCCATTGGGCAATGACAGGGATGGCTGAGGAGAGAGGTTGGCCAGTTTCCACAGAACAGGTCAGTTTATCAACTTGATTATTGAAGTCATCCTCCAATGACATCACCTTCTGATGAGCATTAACATGTGACACAAGTATCCTTATATCCTTTGCCCACTCAGAGAGGTCTATCCACAGAGTTCTACTGTCATGGTTTGATCCAGGTATCCCCCACAAACAAATGAATGTGTTCTGATTGATAGATCCTCAGCTGATGGCACTTTGGGTTTTACAACCTCAATGGAGCAGTGTTGTTGGGGGCAGGCTAAAGGGGTTATAATCCAGCTTCCCTTTGCCAGTGTTTGGTACACCTTCCTGCCATTGTTTACAGTGCTGTAGCAGAGGTGATGTCCACCCCTCTGCTCATGCCATCATTTTCCCTGCCAGGATGAAGTCTCCCCTCGAGTCCATAAGCCAAATAAACCCATTCCTCCACAAGCTTCTTTTGTTTAGGTTCTTTCTGCGCAGCAACTGGAAAGCTGATTTCAACAGTCTACCATGTGGACCTGACAGACATGAACAGAATATTCCATCCAAAGGCTGTAGAATATACATCTTTTCAGCTGCACATGGAACTTTCTCTAAAATAGATCATGTATCAGGGCACAAAGCAACATTAACAAATACAGAAAAATTGAAATAATACCTTGTACTCTATCTGACTACAATGGGGTTAAACTACAAGTCAACAGCAAGAAAGACTACAAAACATACTGCAACTCATGGAAACCAAACAATATACTACTGAATGATGAGTGGGTTATTGAAGAAATCAAGACAAAAAAATTCATAGACTCAAGTGATAGTGGAAACACAACCTCTGAAGACCAATTATGTGATGGTTAGGTTTTGTTGTCAACTTGACTGCTGAAGTCAGCATTCTAGTTGCTGTACAGAAAGAACCTAAACAAAAGTGGCTTGTGGAGGAATGGGTTTATTTGGCTTAAGGACTCCAGGGGAGACTCCATCCTAGCAGGGAAAATGATGACATGAGCAGAGGGGTGGACATCACCTCTGCCACAGCACTGCAAACAGCGGCAGGAAGGTGTGCCAAACACTGCCAAGGGGAAGCTGGCTTATTACCTCATAAGCCCATCCCCAACAACACAGATCTAGTGAGGTTTTAATTACCAAACTGCCATAAGCTGAGGATGGATCATTGAGAGCACATTCATTTGTTTGTGGGGGACACCTGGATCAAACCATGACATTTACCTTTTTAGTAATCTTGTGTGGATCTCTGAGGATGTTTACAGGAAGCCAGCCTCTTAGGTTCATGATGTAAGGAAGCTCAAGAAAGCTAGAAATTTACATCCCTTACTGTGTGGGTACTGCAGGAAGGAAATTCCAGAGACTCAGGAAGCCATTAAATCTGGGATAGGGTTGCAAAACCTCTGCCCTAAGGCTATATAAAGGGGAAGGAAATGTCTCTCCTTACCCCCAGCCTGTTTTGTTGTTTGTGTGTGATGTTGGTGATGGGTTTCTCTCTCTGCTTGGACTTATGAAAGGAGAGCAACCGCTTGCAGTTATGGAGTTTTCCCCAGGTCTGTAGTTTCAATACAACCTTTTCTCCCATAATCTGTGCCTGAAATGGAGATTAATCCCAGCAATGAGTAGCTGAATATGACATATGGGATACAATAGAGGCAGGCCCAAGAGGGAAATTCATATCTTTAAGTATCTATATTAAGAAATTCTAGAGGACACACATAAACATCTCAATGCTATACTTTCAGGCCTTGGGAAAAGATAAAGGCTAACCAAAAATTGGTAGATTGAAAGAAATAATAAAGATCAGGGAAGAAATTAATGAAATTGAAAAAACCCACAAAAAAATCAGAGAAACAAAGACTTGACTCTTGGAAAGGATAAACCAGATTGATAAACCTTTAGCAAAACTAACCAAAAGAGAGAAGAGACCCAAATTAATAAAATTTCAGATGAAAAGTGTACCATCACAACAGATACCAATGAAACATGTATTGCCCCAAATTTGAAAATTTGAAAGAAATAGATGAATTTCTAGAAATATATGGCTACTAAAATTGAAGCAAGATAAGGTAAACAGGCGTAGGATAAGTAGTGAGATCAAAGTACCATAAAAAGTTCTCCTACTTTTAGAGCCACCAGAGAAATTCAAATTCAAATTACTTTGAGATTCCATCTCCTGTCAGATGTCAAGAACAAATACAATACATGCTGCTTGCTACAGTCTGAACAAATATGATACATTCCAGTGAAGGTGTGGGGAAATAGAAACCCTTTTCCATTGTTGGTGGGACTTTTTTTATAGAGATTGTGGAAATTGGTGTGGAGGTTACTCAGCTAAAAATAGCTTTATCATATGATCCATTTATGACATTCCCTGACATATACCCTAAGGAATCTTACTCATTAGAGATACTTGCTCACATATGTTTATTGCTTCTCTATACACAATACCTAGGAAATTGAAAAAGTCTATATGCCTTTCAAATGATAGTGGTGGTTGTTTGTAGTTTTTCCCCCAGTTTCAAATTTTGTTCTGTGTAGTTGGGGTTGTGAGGCAGTGTTGGGGGGGGGACTATGACCAGAATATCAAGGGGCCCCACCGGTTTTGTTGTGACTTCTCCTGTTGCCTAGTGTGTTGCTTGGTTTCCTCTGGCCTCTAGATTTTTCCCTTTTTGTTGTCCCCAATAGTGAATGATGGCTATCTTTTTTGGGAGCCCTGTGGCTTCAAGGAGGACTAGGATCTCATTTTTTACTGGTTTCCCCTGTGATGTCAAGTCCCCTTTTTTATATAGATAGTTCCATGTACATACAGTGTGGGAAAAGCATACCAGCTGTCTGAACAAATTTACAGTTATTCCTTTGCCATATCTCAGCCCTTGTGTTAGGGCTATTGATTTAGCCTTTTAGGCAGAAGTCCTGTGAGGAAGAGCTTGTGTCTATATAACCCTTTTCAAGGTGACCACTGTTGCTCCGCATACCATTTTTTGGTTGCTCACAAAGTTGGTTGCTTATAAACAATACCTCATCTGGTTGCCCCCAGGGCAGGTCTGTTAAG
>PVHP010028576.1:0-23021 GCA_004024765.1 Zapus hudsonius | reverse complement strand
TGGTGGTGGTGGTGTGTGTGTGTGTGTGTGTGTGTGTATGCTGACAAGCTGGGCATGTGTGTGTGCTGTGGCCCCTGGGGTAGGGGTCTTGGTGTTCTCAGTCTATCCTCTCTCTCCTTCCTGATCCCATGGGAATCCAGCTTCCGCTTCTGTGCTTCTCCTGCTCAGGACTTGGGTAGTGCAAAGACCCAGAGCCTGGACCGTCATGCCAAGGACACCTGCAGCCTCCTGTGCTCCCCAGAGGTAGCTGTGCGATGGCTGATTTCCTTTCCCTTCGGGCCTGGCTTTGTTTCCCTGATGGACTGGGTAATCCTGGGTCTCTCCTTCCTGACCCCATGTCCTGACACACCTTCACATACCTACCAGCAGACCACATGTAGCATCCCCCGCCTGAGCAGCAGGCTCTGTATTGTGATAGTTCAGGATGGAGCAGAGAAAGAGAGGAATCCCAGATCTCAAGCTTGGGGCTGCCACTTACTGGAGATGTAACTTCAGGCCATCTGGGCTTGTGTTTGCTCAGCTGGAAAATGGGGATAGAAACTCTAGCCTTGCCTGTTTTACAGGGTGGCTGTGGAAGTCAGATGAGGTCATGGGCAGGGAAGTGCCCTGCAGACAGCAAAGTCTCGTCCAATTATGAGGGATTATGATTGCTATTATTATCTACCCATAGTAACTGCTCTGGCCCAGGCAGCAACAAACACATGCCCAGCTCCAGATCCTGGGGCTGATAGAGAGCACACCCGCTCCCTGGCAGAGACCATTATACTAAAAGATGGCAGTGATCTGGACAGACAAGGACCAGGGCCCAGCCAGGCCTCCTCCCCAGCTGCCCACGCCTACAACATGCATGCCTGTTCACTTGGCACCCCTCCATGGCACCCTGTGCTGGCTTTGGCAATACCAGGAAGCTGCCTGGTGAGGGTGGGGAGAGACACCCAACAGCTGTCATAGCGGACCATGAAAGCCAGGCCTGGGGCAGGGACACTGTGTAACTGCAGATGGAGCAGAACACAGGCCTGCTGTGCCGCCCAAGGAGCCCAAGAGCTGCCAGGGGCCTTGGCACAATGCAATTGTCTGGTGAGCCTGAGGGAAGGGGTGTGGCTGCCCGCTGGTCCTTTAGGTACTCCACCTGCCCATCCAGCCTTACCCTCCTGCCCCAGGAGCTGCCTGTACCCTTCCTGGGCTGCAAGCCTTCATTTCTATCGTACACCCTGTGCGCCACGGCCTCTCTGATTTCTTTCCTCTTGTCTGGGAAAGCCCAGGCATCACTATGTCTTGGGTTATAGTTTGCAGCAAACCAGTAGTTTTCAAAATGTGACCCCCAAAACAGCTGCAATAGCATCACCTGTGAAGATGTGTGAATTGCAAGACACAGTCCCCTTCCCAAGCTCTAGTTAGGAACTCTGCTGCTGCATCCTCCTAAGAAGTCTCTTGCCAACACTGGAGAATAATTGGTGTGGATACTGTCCTAGCCCTGCAGCCCAGGAGGATGGAGTCGCTGCCTCTCTCTTTCATGTAACTTCCTAGGGCCTAGCAGCATGGAGTAGGTGTGCAGGAGGGAAGCTATGGGTAACAGCCAAAAGAAAATGTCATCAAAGCCCCTTCATGGAGCCCAGTGTCAGGCAGAAGGTGCAGAGCCAGGATGATGGAGCTGCCGTCAGTGAAGTCTGTGAAAGTTAATGCCACCCCGCGTATTCTGCCATCCACGGACTAGGCAGGGGTGCTGCTTGGCAGGCTGGGAGGAAGCAGGCTTTGAGGGCCTTGGTCTGGACATGTGGTCAGGGGGGATCTGTTGGTAAAGGTGGTCACTGCACAGATAGGGAATATGTGGAAGGCAGGAACTTAGAATATGGGACCAAGAACATTCAGGGGCCTCCTTAGACCTCGCACATGAATTGGCGCCAGCCAGGAGGCTAAACCCCAGGTTGTTTCCCTGACCTCGAGGCTCCTCTTTGCCCTGGCTTCAGAAAGTTAGTAATGGCTAACCTGAACTTCTTAGAGGCTAAGTGACTAAAGTCTTACAGCTAGTAGGTTCCAGGCAGCCTGGGCTGTTGCCTCTGTCTCTTCAGGATGCCTCCTGAGTGAAAGGGGACGGAGTGAGCAGTGCCTCCAGCCATAATATTCCCCAGTTGCATGTGGGTTTCTCCTGCTTCTGTAGTCAGAGGACAGTCTCTGTATAGAACTTGCCCTTCTTCTGGGTGTTGTGTTGTAGGCTTGTGTACATAACCATGTGTACGTGCACACGTGCAGTCCCATCAGTAGGTCCTCTTTGATGGAAACGCTGCTGTGGATATGTCATTGCTTTTTGCTATTCTCTCTTTGGACATGTTTCTCTCCCCTGTCTGTCCCTCTTTCTCCTCAGACTTCAGTACATAGCACATAGAAGGCTCCACGGTCTATGGGATGAACTGAAAAACCCATTACAGGACTGGGGATAGGAAGGTTCAAAGATAGCTGGACATACCGAGTGTGGTGGCACACACCTTTAATCCCAGCACTCAGAGGCAGAGGTGGGAGAATTGCCATGAGTTGGAGGCCAGCCTGAGACTATATAGTGAATTCCAGGTCAGCCTGGGCTAGAGCGAGACCCTACCTGGAAAAAAAAAAGCACAAAAAACTAAACAAACAAAAGCTAGTTGGACATGGTGGCTCATGCCTTTAACCCCAGCACTTGGGAGGCTGAGGTTTGAGGATCTCTGTGAATCCAGCCTGGGCTAGAGTGAGACCTTGCCAAGAACGGAAAGGCTCTTGGCCACGCCCACACAGGAGAGTGGGGCTCCGGCAACTCACTCTCCCCTTTCCTGTTGTCAGGTAGAACAGGTCACGGGTGCAGATAGGTGCCAGTGAGCACAGCAAGCATGTGTACATGCATGTGTATGTCTGTACAAGTGCACATGCGTGCATGTGACCAGAGCTTCTTCCTTCCCTTCCCACTCCAAGACCAGCCCAGAGGCCTGGCGAGTACTGATTTCCCCTGGGCTTCTGAGCACTTCCTCCACTCTGAACACAAGCTCTAGGTTGTCCTTGGGTGGAGTCCCTGCCAACTCTAATCTTGGTGATTCTCAAAAGTCCACAGAGCTCGTTCTCTCTCTCCCTCTCTCTCTCTCTCTCCCCTCTCTCTCTTTCTCTCTCTGCTTAGACCTGTGAAAGGGGGCCAGCCTCTTTTGCCATGATGGAATTTCCCCCTGGATCTGTAACTTCATTAAATCCCCCCCCCAAAAAAAAAAACAAGAAGATCCACAGGTCTTTAGGAACATAAAGCATTCTGGGTCATGCTCTGCCTTTGTTGCACTCTGATGTCCCCACACGGTCACTTGGGGTCCTTTAAGGAGCGTCCCTTGAGGACTTTCAAATATTTAAAGAAAAGCCCCCTTTCAGCATGGTAATTGCATGTACATGTCTACTTAGTGAAATTATTAGGTAGGTGCTCAGTATGCTGATCAAGTTGTGATATGGCCCACTCAAGCCAAAGATTTGTCCTTCGGATTGTTTAAAATTCTCTTAAGTTGAGTGTTATTAACTATTAGCTTTATTTAGCCATGCGGTCAGTATGGTCCTGGACAGGGCCAGTCAGGCCCTGGAGATAGACCAGCATTTGCAGCATTTGAATTTGGAGTCTGTTTCCTGACTCATAAGCATGAACACAGGGCCAGGAACCACCTCCCGTTGGCTTGGGATATTTAAATGAGATAGTGCTTGTGAATGATCAATTCAGGAACTTTTTTAAAAAAATATTTTATTCATTTTTCAAGCAGAGAGATACAGAGAGAGAGAGAGAGAGAGCGCACACCAGGGCCACCACCTTGTGGGTCTGGCTTATGTGGGTCCTGGGGAATTAAAGCGGGGCCTTAGGCACTGGAGGCAAGTGCCTTAACCGCTGAACCATCTCTCCAGCCCTCAATTCAGGAACTTGGTACATGCTAAGCAGGCCTTATGCTTTATTTTGGACAACTGTCACTTATCTGTTTGCCTGCCTGCTTCCCTCCTCTCTTCCTCTCTCTGTGGCTTACAGCCACTGCAGCCCCACACATGGCATCACAGGGCTGCAGGAGAGGTACATACCAGGTAGGGCGTGTGGTACATTTTAGAGTCCACTGTGAGCCAGCAAGGCCCACGCTCACTTGGGTCAACTCCTGCTCTAAATGGCCAGGCTAGTGTCCTCTAGGGCAAGTGTGAGGAAGGCTGGACTCGGCCCTGCGGAGGAGCGTGGGGAGCTGAGCCGGAGCAGGTGCCCCACAACAGTGAGGAAATGGGCTTTGGTTCTGTTGCACCTGGGCTGGGCCCAGGAAGCCTGGTCATAACCTTGGCTGCCTTTGTAGAGAGCCACAGGGCAATGAGGGGCATCAGCTACAGGCATCCCACTTCACGTTGACAGCATGGAAGGATTTACACAGCAAATAAAACTCAATGTTGAGAGGAACTTGGGAGGCACTTGCTGCTTTGATCTCTACTTCACAGGTGAGGAACCATGGTTGGAAACTTGGCAAAGGTCACATGGCTAAAAAGCAGTTGCTCTAAACTCTCCCTCCATAAAGTGAGGGATGACTCCCCTGGCTGCCGAAGGAGTCGATGTGAGTGACTGCCACAGAGCAGTGGGCACACTCCGCCCCGGCCCTCAGCACAGCATCAGCCTTGGGCTCTTTCATGTGCCACCTTGTGCTCTAGGCTGCGTTCTGTTTGTATCCAGTAAGCAGTTGGTGCTCAATGGACATTTTGAGCATCCTGGAGGTCAGGGGTGAAATTCTGTATTTTTCCAGAAGTGGTGGAAGAAGGACAGATGTTTTGGCATGCATAACCATTTCTAATCATTTCGCATTTATGAAGCACCCTTGTGTGCAAGTATCCAGGAGCTGTGGGGGCCTTGGAAGGATCATTAAGACATGGCCTTGTCCTGTAGGGATGCTGCCTTGGGTGAGGAGGGACAGCTTCCATCAGCAATTATCTAATGAAGCTGTGTGCTTTGTGTGGGTCTGGGATGCCCCTGGTTGCGGCTCTGCAAGGCAGCCCAGAAGCAACGCTCTGCTTGCTGCAGAAGCCAGTTTGTTGGACTGAATTCCATGACCACAGACCGTCCCTGGGAGGCCGGCCAGCCACTGGCAAAGGCGGTACATGCTTCTTGTCCCAGGGGGCTTGGGCAAGTGGTTGGCTAGGTCTGACAAGTTCATCCCCTCAACTCAAACACCAACTTGAGGCAGCTGCCCAATGAATACCAGGTCAGTAGCACCCGGTCTAAGTACTGCAGGGAACACATCTCTCTGGCTGTCGGGCAGGGTCCTGTATTCAGGCATGATGAGGCAAGCATGCACGTGTGCATGCGTACAACAGATGTGCCCTTACTATACACTGGCTGCACACTTGTGTTTTACTGTGTAGCATGAGGCATAGGAGGTATGGTGGGTGCACTGCAGTGGAAGAGCCTCAGGCAGGGAGTGAAAAGACTCAAGTGTGGGCTGGGCTCTGAAGGCCTCCCTCCCACTCCCCAACAAGTCACATGACCTCTCTGAGTTTCAGGTTTCCTGCCTATGTCATGGAAAAAGGTAACCCTTGCTCTGCTTTCTGTGAAGCATAAGAATAGAATGAATTAAAGCTAGACATGGTCCACATCAATAATCCCAACACTGAGGAGGTGGAATAAGGAGGATCAGGGCTTCTGAGCCTTCCTCAACTACACAGTGAGTTTGAGGCCAGCCTGGGCCACATGAGAGTCTGTTTGTTTTGTGTGGTTTTTGTTGTTGTTGTGTGTGTTTTTTTTTTTTTTTTTTTTTTGGTGTTTCAAGATAGGGTCTCACTCTAGCCCAAGCTGAGTGAGACCTGGGTTTCACTCTGTAGTCTCAGGGTGGCCTTGAACTCACAGCAATACTCCCACCTCTGCTTCCCTAGTGCTGGGATTAAAGGCAAGCACCACCAAGCACAGCTTCTGTTGTGTTTTGTATTTATTTATTTATCTGCAAGCAGAGAGAGAAGAGAGTCAGACAGAGAGAATGGGCGGACTCACCAGGGCCTCCAGCCAGTGCAAACCAACTCCAGGCACATGTGCCTCTTAGTACAGCTGGTTTACATGGGCCAGCCCATCAGACATTGCAAGCATGCCCTGCTTTGTGCATTTGGCTTTATGTAGGTACTGGGGAATCAAACCCAGGTCATTAGGCTTTGCTGGCAAGCGCCTTAATTGCTGAGCCATCTCTCCAGCCCCATCTGTGTTTATTATTTTTTACTTTTTATTGATAGTTTCCATAATTATAAACCATAAACCATTATAATTCCCTCCCACCCCTCTCAATTAGTCTCTCAATTCCCCCTCTCAATTAGTCTCTGTTTTGTTGTGATGTCATCTTTTCCTCCCATTATGTGTAGGTATTATCAGGTACTGCGAAATCATGAATATCAGGCCATTTTGTGTCTGGAAGTTTGCGTTGTAAGCAGTCCTACCCTTCCTTTGACTCTTACAATCTTTCCTCCACCTCTTCTGCAATAGACCCTGAGCCTTGGGAAGTGTGATCGAGATGTCCCAGTGCTGAACACTCGACTGTCACTTCTCAGCACTGTGGTGTCTTTTGAGTCATCTCAGTGGCCACTGCCATCTGAAAAGAGAAGCTTCTTAAGCCAAGAGTGAGGGTAGCATTAATATATGGGTATGCTCATTAAAAAAAAAAAAAGCACCTTAATCGCTGGGCCATCTCTCCAGCCTCATCTGTTTTTTAAGAATATGTGAAAATTCTTTGTTAATTACCTTGTACTATATGAATGCGAGAGATTATTATCAGCATAGCCCAGTTCATCAGAAGACAAAGTTGTGTGTGGCTTAAAATAATCTATCCAGTGAGCTTTGCCAAAATGTAGGTCAAATCACAGCCTCAGAAGTTTAGAGAGAGGCTGATGGGAACCACCTGACCTGACAGGCCAGTCTAGGAAGATGCCTTAAAAGCCATAAAGACTCATGGAAATTTAAGGTGACAATTATATTTAAAACCTAAAAGGTAAATCGTAGGCTAGGTGGTGTGATTCATGTCTAAAGTCCTGGCACTTGGGAGGTAAAGGCAGGAGGATCATGAGCTAAAGAGTGAAGCACTGGTTTAAAAGTCAAAAACATGCCGGGCGTGGTGGCGCACACCTTTAATCCCAGCACTCGGGAGGCAGAGGTAGGATTGCCATGAGTTCAAGGCCACCCTGAGACTACATAGTGAATTCCAGGTCATCCTGGGCTAGAATGAGACCCTACCTCAAAAAAACAAAACAAAACAAAAAAGTCAAAAACAGCAAGAGGCTGGAGAGATGGCTGAGTAGTTAAGGCTCTTGCCTGCAAAGCCTAACAACCCGGGTTCAATTCCCCAGTACCCATGTAAAGCCAGATAAACAAAGTGACATTTGGAGTTTGTTTGCAGTGGCTGGAGGCCCTGGCACACCTATTCTATCTCTGCTTACAAAAATAAATAAATGAAAATATTTTTTTAAAAAACAGCTAGGGAAAGCCCTTTAATTTCAGCACTGAGAAGGCTGAGATGGGAGGATTGCTGTGAGTTGGAGGCCAGCCTCGGCTAAAGTGAGACCCTGCTTCAAAACCAAAACAAGCAAGAACAGCTGAGGAGGTGATTAATCTGTAAAGTGCTTGCCACACAAACACGAGATCTGAGTTCAGATCCCAGCACCCACATAACAAGCCGGGCACAGGGCTGGAGGAATGGCTCAGCACATAGTGCGCTTGCGTGCAATGCCTAAAGGCTGGGTTTGGTTCCCCAGTGCCCAATGAAAAGCCATCTGCACCAAGTGGGTGGCACATGTGCCTGGTGTTTGTTTGCAGTGGATAGAGGCCATGGTTTGTCCATTCCCTCTCTTATATTCTCTCTCTCTCTTTCCTTACAAATAAATAAATGAAAAAAAATTTAAATGCTGGGCATAAATCCCCATACTTGGGAGATAGAGGTAGTAGGATTGTCATGAGTTTGAGGTCAGCCTGGGCTAGAGACCCTACCTTGAAACCCCACCCCTAAAAAATTGCTGGGCATAGTGGCCTGTCATCTCAACATGAGGGAGACATATCCAGGCTCTCTGGGGCTTCCTAGCAGCTAGCGTACCAAAATATGTGAGCTCTAGATTCAGTGCGAGACCCTATCTCAAAAAATAAGGAAGAGAGCAATTAACGAAATCATTCGATGTTAGCTTCAACATGCATGCACACATACAGGAAGACACACACACACAACCCCCCCCCAAAAAAAACTAACAACAAACAAAAACAGATACAGTAGTTTATAGGAAGAGTGTCATAAGTTTGAGGCAAGTCTGAGCTACATAGTTCCAGGACAGCCTGAGCTAGTATGAAACCCTTTCTGAAAAAAGAAATAAAGGGCTGGAGAGATGCTTCAACAGTTAAAGGTGCTTGCTTGAAAAGCCTGCTAGCCTGTGTTCAATTCCCCAGTACCCACATAAAGCCAGATATACAAAGTGACACATGCATCTGGAGTTTGTATGCAGTGGCAGGAGGCCCTAGTGTGCCCATTCCCCCCCCCCCAATGAATAGATGATAGATAAACATTTTCAAGTACATTTTAGTCATGCAGTTTGCTGATTCGGAGGCATAAAGGTCAGATTGCCTCCTGGACTTTCGTGCAGACTTGTGGGCTTCTGCCTGTGTCTCGTGTATATTGGCTCTTATTTATTGAGCACCTACTATGTGATGATCACTCATTCAAGGGCTTTTGAGCATCTGCTTGTGCTGGGTTCCTCAGTCTTGGCATTTTGAATGCCGTTGTGAAAAAAGAAGCTCCCAGTCAACTGGATATAGTGATGCATACCTGCAATCCCAGCATTTAAGAGGCAGAGGCAGGAAGATGGCAAGTTTGGGACCAACCTGGAATTACTAGTGAGATCCTGCCTCAAAAAAACAAAACAAAAACAAGAGCTGGGTGTGGTGGCACACAACTTTAGTCCCAGCATTCAGGAGGCAGAGGTAGGAGGATTGACATGAATTTGAGGCCAGCCTGAGACTACATAGTGAGTTTCAGGTCAACCTGGGCTAGAGCAAGACCCTACCTCAAAAAAACAAACAAACAAACAAACAACAACAAAGGCACTCTGGAGGTAGGAGGATTGCCAGGAATACAAAGACAGCCTAGACTACACAGTGAATTCCAGGTCAGCCTGGCTAGAGTGAGACCCTACCTCAAAAAACTAACAACAGGGGCTGGAGAGATGGCTCAGCGATTAAGGCACTTGCCTCCAGTGCCTAAGGCCCCAGGTTCAATTCCCCAGGTCCCACATAAGCCAGACCCACAAGGTGGTGGCCCTGGTGTGCTCTCTCTCTCTCTCTCTCTCTCTCTCTCTCTCTCTCTCTCTCTCTCTCTATCTCTCTCTCTCTGCTTGAAAATGAATAAATAAAATATTAAAAAAAAACTAACAACAAATCAAGCGTGGTAGCATACGTCTTTAATCCCAGCATTTGGGAGGCTGAGCTAGGAGGGTTACTGTGAATTAGTTAGTTCGAGGCCAGCCTGGGCTACAGAGTGAGTTCCAGGTCAGCCTGGGCTAGAGTGAGACCCTGTTTAAAACAAAACAAAGAACAACAGGGCTAAGGAAATTGCTCAGCAGTTAAAGGTGCTTCAAAGTCTGATGGCCTGAGTTCCATCCCCCAGTATCCACAGGAAGCCAGACCCATAAAGCCACAAAGTGGTACGTGCATCTGGAGTTCATTTGCAGCAGCAAAGGGCCCTGCTGTGACCATTTATTCTCTTTCTTTCTCCCTCTCCTTGAAAATAAATATTTTAAAACAACAACAATAGCAAAACTCTTCACCAATAAAAGAAGTCCCTGTCATTTTCTTCAAGGAGTTCCCAACCTGGCTAGCACAAGGTGGCTAATTAGAATACCAGGGAGAGGACATTGCAGGAGAGGAGGGAGTCTGTTGGTCTAGGTAAGGGATGAGAAGAGAGACCTGGGGAAGCAAGTAAAGCTGGAAAAGGCAGGAAGGGTTTGCTGTGAAGGAAGCCTGAAGGTGCAGAAGGAATAGTTCATCTAGGCGCCTGGGGGAGAAGCAGCTGTTTCTGTGCCTGCTGTGGAAAGACCCACACAGTCCTGCCAGATCCTGGGGAGCTTTCTGTGCCAAGGCTGGGAGCTGAGCTTGATCCTGCAGGCCCCTGAGATCCCCCTCAGAGAGGGTTTAAGCTCTGTGGAGTGACATAATCCACCTTGCATTTTGGAGTCCCAGGGTCTCTTCCTGCAGCAGTCCCAGACAGATGTTGGGATCTATCTTCCAGGAGTGACTGCTGCATATGGAGGGAGTGAGCTGGGATTGGCAGGAGATGGGGAGGGGCCCTGGGGGGGAGGTGGGAGTTCTAGTCTGGATATGTGGAGCGATTCTCCAGTGATGATCACATGTCAGTGTTGTCTCTTACCTCATCTAATTCTCTTGCTGTGGGAGTAATATCACGATCCCCATTTTATGGATGAAGAACTCAATCCACGGAGAGGTGAAGTAGCCTGAAGTGACTAGTATGCAAAGAGCGGAACAGAAGTCCTTGCCCAGCCTAGCTCTCCCCCCTCCTCCCCCGCCATCACTCCTGGGAGGGCTCATTCAGTTGCCGCACTTGACAGATGAGGAGACCAAGCTGGGCTCAAATCTGTGCCTCCTCAATGTGTATCTGCTTTCCAGCCGCTCAGGTTACTGCAGATTAGATTCTTAGATTTCAGAGTATTAGTGATGCCTCTTCCCTCACGGCTACTTGCAGATTTGAGAAGCATATTTCACATTCCTTTGCTCAACCCATCAGCAAAGATACTGAATAACACAGGACCCATGACAGATGCAAGGATGAACCACTTGATATGCTTCCTTCGAGTTGCTAAAGGCATAGCCCAGGCCATCTGCTCACCCAGCTCAGTGTATCGGCCCCCCTTCCCCTTCCCAGCCCTGTCCTGACACCATAGACAGGCCCAGAGCAGAAAGCATCACCTTCACTTTGCCCCACACTTGTGCTCTGGTTATGAAAGAATACTGTATGGCTGGAGGACAACCTGCTTTCCGTAGAACAGTGCTTCAGCTCTGCGTGGAAAGGGCAGGTGCCAGACCTGGGCATAAATCTTGACCCAGGCCCTGCTGGAGACTTGCAGCCTGCACGCTTCCTGATCTGGGAAGTTCAGTCTGGGCACAGTACTCTGCTGGGTGTGTGCCACCTCAGACTCTGGCATGGACATCACCATATCCACCCCTTTCTCGTGGGCAGGATTATCCTGAATTGCATCCAGCAGGGACAAAAGTGCACTGAGAATCCTGTAGGTTGGGACACCACGTGTGGGGTAAAGCGAGAAACCATAGCTAGTGTGTGGATGGTATAGGGCCGCCTGCCTTAGGATCCATAGCTAGTGTGTGTGTTGTACACAGCTGCCTGCCTTTTTCCATGTGTTTGATGGGAGGCCAGGCTTTGTCTGTGATGAAGTGTTATTCTTGAGGGTGAGATTTTTGTTGTTTGGTGGGGGATTGTTTGCTTGCTTTTTCCTCTTTCACTTACTCTTTAAAATATTTTTCTAATGTTTAAAGAATATTTATTTGAGAGAGTGTGTGAGAGAGAAAGAAAAAGAGGCAGACACAGTGAGAGAATGGGCACACCAGGGCCTCCAGCCACTGCAAAAGAACTCCAAATGCATATGCCACCTGGCCTTACATGGGCACTGGGGAACTGAACTCAGGTCCTTCTCCTTTGTAGGCAAATGCCTCAACCACTAAGCCATCTCTCCATCCCCAGTTGTTGTTTTTTTTTGTTTTGTTTTGTTTTTTTGGTGTATGGGTACACCAAAAAGGGCTTTCTGCCACTGTAAACAAATACCAGATCCAGATACTTGTGCCACTTTTATTGTGTCTGGCTTATGTGGGTGACTTGGGAAGCAGATCCTGGCCAGCAGGTTTTACAAGCAGTACCTTTAACTCCTTCCATCCATGGCATCCCAGCCCTTCCATCCCCAGCATCCCTCCCAGCACTGGGGAGGCCGAGGTGGGAGGATCACTCTGAATTCGAGGCCAGCCTGAGACTGCATAGTGAATTTCAGGTCAACCTGGCTAGAGTGAGACCCTATCTCAAAAAAAAACAACAAATGAACAAGGGGGCTGTGAAGATGACCCTGCGATTAAAGGTGCGATTAAAGGTAGTCTGCTGGCCTGGGTTCAAGTCCCTAGCATCCATCTTTCCAGCCTCAGGATTTTTGTTGGTTTTTGTTTGTTAAATTTTATTATTTATTTATTTGATGGAGAGAGAGGCAGACAGAGAGAGAGAGAGAGAGAGAGAGAGAGAGAAAGAAAGAGAGAGAGAGAGAATGGGTACACCAGGGCCTCCAGCCCCTACAAACTCCAGACACATGTGCCACCTTTACATGGGTTCTGGGGAATCGAACTGGGTCCTTCTGCTCTGCAGGCAAATGCTTTAACCGCTAAGCCATCTCTCCAGCCCTATTTGCTTGTTTTCGAGGTAGGGTCTCACTCTAGTCCAGGCTGACCTGGAATTCACTATGTAGTCTCAAGCTGGCCTCAAACTCACAGCGATCCTCCTACCTCTGCCTCCCGAGTGCTGGGATTAAAGGTGGGCACCACCACGCCCAGCCTCCTCAGGTTTGTGTTTTGAGACAGTGTCTCTAATAGCCCAGACTGGCTTCATATTTGCTGTCTAGCCAAAGATGACATTGAACTTCTGATCTTCCTGCCTCTATATCCTGAGTTCTGGGGTTATAGGCATGCACTAGCATGCCAATTTTATGCAGTTCTGGGGATTGAACCCAAGACCTCATGCATTCTACCACCTGAGTTACATCCCCAACATGCTTTCAGGTCATTGCTGTGTGGTGACCATGGTTTCTTTTTTCTGATCCAAGACCCAGATTGGCTTTCTTATCTAAAATTCAATCAGAATAAAAGCTAAAAAGGTAAATAAATCCCATTGCAATAAATACAGTTTATTAAAAATAAATAACTCAGATCTCAGAATTTCTAGGTAGTGGGAGCTATTCAAGAATTTATCCTAGGGCTGGAGAGATTGCTCAGTGGTTAAGGCACTTGCCTCCAGTACCTAAGGCCCTGGTTCAATTCCCCAGTACCCACATAGGCCAGACCCACAAGGTGGTGGCCATGGTTGGCTCTCTTCTCTCTCTCTCTCTCTCTCTCTCTCTCTCTCTCTCTCTCTCTCTCTCTCTCTCTCTCTCTGCTTGAAAATGAATAAATAAAATATTTTTTAAAAAAGAATGTTTAAAAAAAAAGAATTTATCCTAGACTCTGAGGTAAAAAACAGTGAATAAGCCGGGCATGGGGGTTCATACCTTTAATCCCAGCACTCAGGAGGCAGAGGTAGAAGGATCACTATGAGTTCGAGGCCAGCCAGAGACTGCATAGTGAATTTCAGGTCAACCTGGGCTAGAGTGAGACCCTACCTCGAAAGCAAAAAAAAGTGAACAAGGGGGCTGTGAAGACAGCCTTGTGATTAAAGGTGCTTGCTTATAAAGCCTATTGGCCTGTGTTCAAGTCCCCAGCATCCACAATGAACAGTGAAAGGGGCACACATCTTTAATCCTAGCACTCACTAGGGAGGGTAAGGTAGGAGGAACACCATTAATTCCAGATCAGCCTAGACTAGAGTGAGACCATACCTTGGAAAAAAAAAACCCAAAAGTAAATAAATAATAAAGACAATGAACCACACAGACAAAGGGACCTATCATTTGGTCACTTGAGAAACCCGAGAAACAGGCAAAATTGACATGCTCATACCTCCATTTTGTGGATGTGGGGTGTAACTCAGTTGGTAAAGTGCTTGTGTGGCATGTATGAGGCCTTGGTTCCAATAATGAGGACCCAGGCCCTCTGAGACCACTTTTATGTTCCCCTGGTCCTGTGTTTTCTCTGAGCTCACTGTCCCTACTGCTTTCATAAAGACAGTGACAAGCAGTGATAGGATCAGACCAAAAGCAACACCTCACTCTAAAATTTACAAATAGCTGGGAGCATCCCATGGCACCTCGCACACATAGTCCATGGGTCATGTTTGCTCTGCAGTCCTTTCTTCCTGAAGCATCTGTGGGACCTTGGGAGACAGCTCAGAGCCAGCAGCCTGGCATCACGTGGGTCCCCTGTTACCAGGCCTTCCAGACCCTCCCGAGTCTTCCTACATTGCTGGTTTGCCTGTGGCCTTCTGTCCTCTCTGCTCCTCTGCTGGGCTCTGCTAAGAAGCTCCAGGGATCTCTGGTCCTGGCAACCGCTTCTTCACATTGAAGCCTTCTCCGTGTCTTGGCTTCCCTTGTTTTGGCTGGGCTTCCCGCATGCTTCTCTTCAGCCCCTTGTTTGTGTGGCTTATCTTAGTCACAGTGTTCTTGCAAGCCAGCTCTGATGACCTCTGGCCACAGCTCTCCTCAGCATCCTTGTACCTGACAACTTTGGTCTCTTGTGTTAGTTAGCAGCTCTCTACTTTATTGCTTCCACAATGCTCCGGAGGCTTCTGGACCTCCCCACACACTGCTCCATCTCCTTTGTAAGTGCTGCCCTTTCCTGCTGGGCCATCAGCACCAGCGGGTGTCTGGGCTTGGCCCTCTGTCACCCACACTTGCATCTTTTCAGTGGTTTCCCAGACTTGTCTCCCAGACATGTCTCAGATGAATTGATGGACAGACAGACAAGCAAGTCATGCTCTTCCTGTTCATCTGATGTCTCCAGTCAGTTTCAGTAGGTTTTCATTGCATGTCCTACTGAAAATCAATGTGGCAAACCACAAGCTATTTTGAAATCACAGAAAATGAAAGTTGAGTAAGACATGGGGGGTCATCTCAAATCTCCAGGAAACTTGGGTACCTTGCCTTTTGGATCCACAGTTCTAATGGCTATTGTCACCCTGGGTCGGCCCTTGGCATCACGAGGGACATGGGTAGCAGCTTGCTGCCCTTCTGCTAGGCAAGAACCCCTTCTTCTTCCCCAGTGTTGTTAGTGGTGCTGGAGCCTGCTGAGTCAGAAGGGACGTGTAGGTGGCTTGTGGCCAGGCCGAGGTGGTGAGGCAGGGCTTTCTAGTATATGACTGTGCCCCAGGAGACAAGCCCAGAGGGCAGGTTCTGGGTGAGAGTGGAAACAAAGCAAGCTTCTGGCCCAGAACTCAGTGAGTGAGAAGGATTGGAAGGGACCAAGAGCAGGGCATGGTGGCACATGTCTTTAATCCCAGCACTTGGGAGGCAGAGGTCTCTGCCACATCTGCCTTGGCCCAGGAGAAATTGCAGAGGAAGCTGCAACATGAACACTGCTCTTATAGCCAGCCTGACAACCAGCTCCAAGGTGATGGTGACAGACATGGTGATCAATCAAAACCTATCAAAGCAGAAACCCAGAGGCTACAGAGAACTCAGAACTAATCAGGCCGGCCAGGGATCAGGGAACATTTCAGAAGAGGGGGCGGGAGGATTGCAAGAACAACAGAATGGGTAAGCATACTCTGGGACACGGTCTCCTCCCTACCCCATAGGGGTTGACTAAGGCCTTCCTTAGTGATAGTGTGGAGGTGGACAGTACTAAGTGATCACCGTAACCCCACTGAGGAGAGCCCTCAGGGTGATGGGAGCTGGAATGAGTGAGTAAAAGCATGTAATCTGTTATGTGTAAAATAAAATTTATTTTTTAAAAAGTGTGCCAAGATATGCTCCCAGGATGCTTCCGCGGGGTGACAAGGATCAAGTAGGGACACGATACAGTACTAATGCCACATGGCCCCGGCTCCAGAGCAGGGCATTTGCAACAGCTGGAAGTCCCCACACATGGTCCAGTCGCCCTCATTTCAAGTACCACATGGACTTTAAACAAGCATCACTAAATTTTCCACTTCTTTTCATTTGATTTTATTCATTTCAACATAGGGCTGGGGAGGTGGCTCAAAAGATAAAGCGCTTGGCATACAAGCGTGAGGACTTGAGTTTGAATTCTCAGCACCCAGGAAAAATACCTGTAATTCCAGCTGGGAGGCAGAGACAAGAGGTTGCCTAGGGTTTGCTGGCTAGCTAATCTAGCCGAAATCAGTGAGCTCTAGTTCAGTGCAAGACTCTGTCTCAAAAAAATAAAGTGGAGGGCTAAGAGATTGCTCAGTGGTTAAAGGCACATCCCGGGTTCCCAGTACCCATATAAAGCCAGACACACAAAGTGACACATGTGTCTTGAATTCATTTGCAGTGACAGGAGGCTCTGGTGCACCCATACTCACTCTTTTTTCTTTGTCTGCCTCTTTCTCTCTGTCTCTCAAGTAAATAGGAATTTTTTTAAAGAATAAGGTGAAGAACAACTGTGGGAGACATTGTCAACCTCTGGTCTCCATATACACATGCATGTATACCCACACACATGCACATGCAAATTAATAACAAGATTCAATTAGGGCTGGAGAGATGACCCAGTGGTTAAGATGCTTGCCTGCAAGGTCTAAGGACCCAGGTTCAATTCCCCAGTACCCACGAAAAGCTAGATTTACAAGGTGGTGCATGTAGCTAGTTTGTTTGCAGCGGCTTGAGGCATACCCATTCCCTCTCTCTTCTCTGCTTGCATATCTATATCTATATCTAGATAATGTATGATTTATTTTGGCTTTTTGAGGCAGGGTCTAGCCCAGGCTGACCTGGAATTCACTATATAGTCTCAGGATAGCTCCTCCTACCTTTGCCTCCCAAGTGCTGGGATTAAAGGCATGTGTCATCACGCCTTTAAAAAAGTTTTTTTTTCACATAAAAAAAAAAAGCAAACTGAAAAAAAATAAAAATAAAAAAACAGCTCTGGGTCTGGGGATATAGCTTAGTGATAAAGTGCTTCCCTGGTATGTGTAAGACCCTGGGTTTAATCCCTAGCACCTAAAATAGTAAGTGAACAAACTCAGAAACAAATCCTTTATTAGAGACTGTGCTATAATCTTGTGATCAAGAAAATAGAGACATCAGGGTTGGCAGTGAAGGCATTTGCCTGCAAAGCAGAAGGACCCACCTAAAGCCAGACACACAAGGTGGTGCATGTGCCTGGAGTTCATCTGCATGGCTGGAGGCTCTGGTGCACCCATTCTGTGTGTGTGCCCCCCCCTCTCAAACAAATACATAAGTAAAATATTAAGAAAAAAGAAAACACGGACATCAGATGAAGTGGCATCTTTCTGGGGCAGAAAAGGCCCCCTAGGATTTATTCAGGCAGCTTCGTCCGTTCCGGGGATTGAACCGGGCTCTGCGCGCCGAGCAAGCACTTCCCACTGGGCTGTACCCGGGCCCAGGAGGTCGGCAGAAGGGGTCCCGGGGCGGGACGGTGGAGAAACCCGGAGGTCAGCGCCGGGCGCCTCTCGGCCCCGCTCACCGGCTGTGTCTGTGCCCACAGGAAGGCGAGGAGCAGGAAGACCCCCGCGGCAAGGAGGACCGCCAGGAGCCCAGCGCCACGGCCCGGAAGGTGGGCAGGCCCGGCCGGAAGCGGAAGCACCCCCCGGTGAGTGGCCCTTCCGGGACCTGCGGGCTGCCTCGCGGCCTCTTCGGGGTCCACCCCAAGCCTCACGCGGAGGCGGAAAGCCTGGAGGCTGGCGCCAGGGGGGGGTGCTCAGACCCGGGGCCATTATTTCCCAGCACCCAAGCTCCTTCCTGGTGGGGAAGGAGGGCCCGGGGCTGTGGGCAGGGAGCCCAGGAGTGTCCCGCGGCAGAGGCAGGGAGTGGCGGGGGGTGGGAGCCCGAGAAACGAGCGGGCACTCGAAGATGTGGAGAGGAGGCAACTTAGCTGCTAAATCGTTTAGAAAGTTCCAGAAAGGAATGAAAACTTCCCATGGCGAGGGGAGGCACGAGCCAGGACTTCCAAAGAACTTCGGGTCTGCAGCTGGCTGCCCCTGCTGGGCCTGTCCACCCAAGGGCGCCTGAAGAGAGCAGGCTGCAGAAAGGTCCCACTTGTGACCATGCACGCCCTGGCCCCAGCCCTGCATCTGCAGCCGCAGAAAGCCTCCGCGACCCTTTGACTCCAATTTGTAGGTCTTTCAAATCTGCGGGAAGGCACGGCACTGGGAGGGGGCGAGGACGTGAGGTCAGAGCGCCAGGAAATGGCTGGCAAATGAACGGTGAGAAGAGAGCAGGCTCTACACCTCACCACTTACCTGCCTGGACCTCAGGTTCCTTCGCAGGGCAGACCCAGGCAAGATGCATCTGTTCTAGACTGCTTATCAATGAGATAAGTTCAGTTTCCCGCCAGTTTCTGCGAGCAAAGACCAGGCCTGCTCTTATCCAGCCAAATCGTTCTCTTTAAGGAGGTCTGGGCCATCACAGTTTGACAGAAGAAAAGGCTTGGATTTTTGACCTTGCGTAGGCATTTAATCTCCCATTTGTAAAACAGAGATGCCCTGGATATCTGCCCTGTTGGCCTCCTTGCTTTGCAAATAGCAAGGTGGAGCCCAGATGTGCAGTGCTGATAGCACAGCTTAGGGGTCCCCGCGTCTATGGATGCAGGCCTCTGGGGGAGGGTCCAGCATTGACTGCTGAGAAACCCTGAAGGAGGCAGTGTACGTTTTATGTAGGGCAATGTCTGGATACAGTTTAGTCAGTGTCCTAGGTGACACCAGCAGCCACCTGGACTCCCAAGACTCTCTCTGGGGGAGGCAGTGCTGTTGGGGAATCTGGGGCCTGGAGCAGCTGTTAGGACGTCTTGGGGAGTCGGGGTGCAGCTCAGTTGGTAGGGTGCTTGCCTAGCACGCATGAAGCCCTGGGTTCAATCTGCAGCTGGTGCACACCTGTCCTCCTAGCTCTTGGTGGGTACAAGCAGGAGGATAGGAAGTCTGGAGGTCTTTCTCAGCTGCACTGAGAGTTAGAAGCCAGCCTGGGTTAGAGAAAAAGAGAAGGAAAGAAGGGAGAGGAGAGGAAGAGAGGGAAGGAGGGGGAAGGGACAGTGCACACTGGGAAACCGGAGGAGCCCACGTGGTGACATTCCTGCTTGGCTTAGGGACAGTCCGTCGCCCAACCTGGGTCATAGGGGTTCCTCTGCACTTGTGAGGCAGGTGCCGGTCCTGGCCTCCTCTTCTACTATCCCCTCTCCTCCAGGACTTGTCTGGGACCTGCTGCAGCTGTGGCATTAAAGTAGCCAAGTGTGTCACCAAGGGGCAGGGAGCTTGGCTCCGAGCCCGGCAGGTGTAAATAATAGAGGAGAGGCCTGGGGAGGAGAGAGGAACCCTGGCTGGGGTGGAAGCTCCCCTTGAGCATATTTTGCCCTCTGGACAGAGAGGTCAAGATACATCCTCCCAGCTCCTTGGCTCCTTCCTCCCCTCTGCCCCAGTTCTGTCCATCTTTGTCATCAGCAGATCATCTGTCCTTGGTGTGTTCTGTTGGTCCCCTGGTTGCAGCTCCCCGCTTAAACAGACTTTACCTGCAGCTGTATCACCCACAGTAGTGTACCTTCCAGAACTTTCCACCCTTTCCTCTTCCTCTTGGAGGGAAGAAACCCAGATAAAGAAGACTTATTTCCAATCTATTGTGCCAGAGAGATGATGTCACAAAGTCACACTAAATATAGTACTTGGCATGTCTCTGTTCATGAGACTCTTAGAATGCCATTTCATAGGGGATGAGACCTAGATAGAACATTCCATATGGCATTCCAGCCTCACCATTTGATTTCTCCTATATGCCACACCTGCCATCAGGGCCAATGGCAACTCTTTTATGCCTGGACCTTCTGTCTTCTCGCTGGCCCTCAGCACACCGAACTCTTTTCTCTCACTGCCTGACCTGTGCTGGTCCTCTCCCAGAGCCTCGCTTGAAAATGAAGCCCACTCCAGCCATTGTCAACAACTCTGGATGACAGCTTTCCCTTCTTGAGCTGTTTGTAAACTTGAAGCAGACGAGCTACTGAGAAGCCAGAGACAAGCTATAAGCGCATGTGCTTGGATTGCAGGGCTTTGCAGGCCTCGCTTCCAGAAGCACTGCTCGCTAGCTATCTGCACAGAACTTGACAATAAGTATTGAGGAACTTGGTGTGGTTTTTTTTTTGGAGGAGGGGTTCAAGGCAGGGTCTCACTCTAGCCTAGGCTGACCTGGAACTCCATCTGTAGTCCCAGGTTGGTCTTAGACTCACAGTGATCCTCCTACCGCTGCTTCCTGAGTGCTGGGATTAAAGCATGCGCCACCATGCGTGGCTCTTTTTTTAAAAAGATTGTAATTTAATTAATTTTGTGGTGCTAGGGATCAAACCCACGGCCTTACATACCCCCAGCTCTTGGAATTTCTCTTCCTCCTTATCCTTTTGCTTCTTTTAAATCAATTTGATATTGCTATCACATTCATGAGCCTGATTTTGATTTTAGAAAGGTATAATTTCTTAGCAGATAGAGAGCTTAAAAATCCCAAACCTAAACCTGGCCTTCAACAAAGCCCAGATAAAACAGTTAGTTTGAAAAGGAAGTAGAGATCTTGTCTCTTCTAGTTTTTTGTTTTGTTTTGTTTTTATGAGGGTGCCAGTAGTTTTTACTTTATTTTTATTTTTCATTTCTTTAGACAAGGCCTCATGTAGTCCAGGCTGGCCTCAAATTTACTTGCACCCAAGGTTGACCTTGAACTCCTGATCCTCTGCTTCCCTTCCCTAGTGCTAGGAGTATAGCCAAGTACGGCCACACCCCACCTTTTTGGTTTGGGTTTTGGTTTTGAAACAAGGTCTCGTCTATTGCCATGGCTGGCCTGAAATTCGCTGTGTGACCTTAAATTTGTTGTGATCCCTGCCATTGACTTCCAGGCGCTGGATTACAGACCATGCCCAGCCCTTGCGTAACTGGCAAGTGCAGTTGCATTTATCCCCCTCAGCAAGAACAGTTGTATTTACACACCCTCACCGAGAACAGAGACCAGGAATAAAGGTACTTTGATGCCTACAAAGGCCTATTAAAATGATCACCTTGTTTGATGAACACAACAAACCTGCGCCAGGTAGATAGAGACACTGGTCCTTACCATCCCCCATTCAGAAACACCCCAGAAGTTTCGCCTTGGGTTCCAGTCCTCCCCTGTGCAGAGCCCCGCTCTTTCCTGCTCCGCACTGTTTGCAAGGTCGAGCTGACTGGGTACCCGAAGGCTCTTTTTAAATTAATGTATGAATACAGGAGTGTTTGAAAGAGTGTATAGAACTGCTCCAAAAAGCATACAAAAAATATAACTGAGGGCAGGGGTGTCAGTTGGCACTTGCCTGGCATGTACAAGACCCTGAGTTTGATCCCCAGCACTGCACAAACCAGGTGTGGTGAAGCATGCCTGTAATTGCAGCACTTGGAAGGTAGAGGCAGGAGGAACAGGAATTCAGGGTCATCCTCAGCTACATAGAGTTTGAGGGCAAATCGCTTCTCGGCCTTTTGGCTAAGATCAAGTGGAGTTTGAGGGCAGCCTGGGCTACATAAGACACTCAAAGCAAGAAGGAACAGAGGCCGGTATGGCAGTGCACAACTTTAATACCAGCGCTCAGAAGGATGAGGTAGGAGGATCACAGGCCACCCTGAAACTACATAGAGAATTCCATGTCAGCCTGGGCTAGAGTGAGACCCCACCTCAAAAACCAAGAAGAAAGAGAGAAAAGAAATAAATATAACTGAGGGAGGTGATTGACCCAAATATCAGGAGGCCCAAGTTCAGGAGGCGGTGACAGTCAGAGGACTGGGGAGGTGGTCCTGCAGCCAGGTTCTCTTGCAGCTTTGGCAAGAGGCTGCCCACAACAGGAAACAGGAAGACAACTGTGGGGCTGGGCGGGGCTTAAGAAGGGAGCTGGCACCTGGGCCAGGGCCTGTGGGCTGGCCAATACCCTTACTGGAGGGGTGTGAGCATGTGAGGCCAAGCCTGTGTCAGGGAGGGAAGGAAGGAGTCTCTTCCTGTTTGTCAGCTCCTAAAGGCACTGCAGGATGACAAGTGACGCTGTCTGAGGCTAGTTCCTGCCTGGTCACAAGCCCAGACAGCTCTGCAGAGGCCTTTGTCCTTTGTGGGTGATTCTAGCTGGGGCACTCAAAGGACAGTTTCTGCTCTGGCCCACCAGACCCTGGGAGAGGGTGGTGACCTGTCCCACAGGGTTCCATACCATGTTTACTAACTACTTGCATTTAGTCAGTACAGATTTATACCCACCAACTTCCTCCAGGGTTATTTTTGCTTGGAAGGAGCATTCTGAGGTCACCTCTTGCTAAGAATAACCCAGAAAGGGCGGCAGGAGTAGGAGGAGGGGGTTGGGAGCTGGCTCTGCGCTCAGCTGAGCCAAGCCTACCTCCTTGCTCCATAGCAGCCTTCTTGTACGGCCAGGAGTGAGTAGGTTCCAGGGGGCAGAAGTGACCCCTTGAGGAACTGGGAGGAGGGAGTGAGGAGGGAGGCCTGTGGGTGCAACTTCAACAGGCTGGGCACAGTTTTACTCAGCTGAAAACTTTGCAGTAATGGGTTCATTTTCTGGCCTTTTGAATCTTCTCCAAATGAAGAGAGCTCAGATCCCCTCCTTGTTTGCAGTCCAGAAGTGCTCCTGCGCTAACTCATCGAACCAAGACTTGATACCTTGTGTGCCTGGGCTTCAGCCCCTGGTCAACACCCTCGCTGGTGGTGGCTTTCCCTCCTGAGTGCCTGCGTCAGCCCGAACCATGATCCTCTCCTGTCTTCTCATGTGTTGTTGGGAGATGTGAGGCAATGAGGCAGCGATGAGGTTCAAGACTGTTAACCCTTCCTGAGCTTTGCCGTCCAGAGCAGTCAAGTTCATGGGGAGGGAGTCTAGTGCCCTGCTCAGGAGCGTGGACCTCCTAAGGATACTGGGGAAGCTAGGGTAGACATGCTTGAGGGTTTGGGACATGTCTGGCCCTTAAAGGAGAGGGACAGTTGAGGGAAAAGTGGATCTCCCTGCTGTGGGCTTGCAGAGAGAGGTGTGCATAGGGGCAGGGATATTGTAGGGAGGCGGGAGGTGGGCTGAGTCCACCAGCCTGTTTGTGTGGACTAGGAGTCCATTTGAAAAATGTGTCCAAAGCCGGGCGTGGTGGTGCACGCCTTTAATCCCAGCACTCGGGAGGCAGAGGTGGGAG
>PVHP010028575.1:0-23029 GCA_004024765.1 Zapus hudsonius | reverse complement strand
ACTGCAGATGAATTCCAGATGCATGCACCACTTTGTGCATCTGGCTGTACATGGGTACTAGGGAGTCGAACTCAGGTCATTAGGCTTTGCGGGCAAGCACCTTAACTGCTGAGCCATCTCTCCAGCCCTATTTTTGTAATTCTTTAAAAAATATTGATAGATTCCATAATTATAGACCATAAACCATTATGATTCCCTCCCCACCCTCCCTCACATCTCTCCCCCCTCTCAATTAGTCTCTCTTTTGTTTTGGTGTCATCGTCTTTTCCTCTCATTATGTGTTACTGTGAAGTCATGAATATCAAAGCCATTTTGTGTCTGGAAGTTTGTGTTGTAAGCAGTCCTCCCCTTCCTTTGGCTCTTACAATCTTTCCACCACCTCTTCCACAATAGACCCTGAGCCTCGGGAAGTGTGATAGAGATGTCCCATTGCTGAACACTCCAGTGTCATTTCTTCTCAGCACTGTGGTGTCTTTTGAGTTATCCCAGTGGTCACCACCACCTGAAAAATAGAAGCTTCTCTAGACAAGAGTGAGAGGAGCATTAATATATGGGTATGCTCATTTTTAAAAAAGTGCTTATAAGTCAGTTTGGTGGGCATAATATATGTATTGAGGCAGGCAACAGCAGGCATTGCTCCCCTATGGCTCACGACCTCCCCCACTATAGGGTTTTTACCTAGTATTCAGTACCAGACAAGTATTCCCTCCCGTGGAGCGGGTCTCCAGTTCAATTAGATAGTGATTGGTTTCCCCACAATAGACATGCCACTGTTGCACCAGTTGGCACATTTGGCCTGGCTGGCCCATCTTAAGGTTTGCAAGGTCCACTGCTGTTCACCACCATTGATGACTTCTCTCTTCCATAGAGCTTCAATGCAACCATAGCTTTTTCCAGCTTTCTGTCAGCTGGTTAACAGGGAAGAGATTTCCAGCTCAGCTCCAGCTTGATTTCTCAGGGACCTGCAGCCCAAGCATTTGTAATTCTTTCAAAGTCACAAATGATATAGAAGATGAGAATGCAAAACTAAGATGTACTCCTTCATACTTGAGATAGGTATATATAAAATAGTTGAAAATTCAGCATTTTGTGATGTTAAAGTTGTAAAATTCATAACTTGAAGAAATAGAAAAAGCTGAAAATACACCCATGTTTAGAAGACATATACAATATACATTCATAGATCCAGTGCGTGCCACACATAACTCGTGTTTTGTTAATGACTGCGGCTTGAGGATGGCATCTGAGAGGAAATCACACTACCTTCTGTTGGTTCAAGACAGATCGTTTGCTGAATAAACTGTGAGTCTTGGTGTGGTACCTTTATCCTTGAGTAGACAGACATTTAGAAGGAAGAAATTAGATTGGTGGAAATGGAGCTAAGACATAATGAAAGACATTAGAAGTGGTATTTCTAGGCATGAGTAGACTTGGGGAGGAATAGGAAAGGTTATTAAGGATAACTTCCAGAAGTCCACCTTTTGCAGCTGAGGTGCATGGAGATCAGGCAGGATTGGGAGGAAAATCAAGAATCCAGACTTGGATTTACTGAGTTTAAACTGCACTGGTCATCTCACTGGAATGTCAGTAGGCAGTTGCATATGGGGATCCAGAACTCCAAGGGAAGATCTATGTTAGGAATAATGTGGAAGTCATCTGCTTATTTCTTGGTTGCAGTTGTAGCCATGCTAAAGCACAGGATTGCAAAGAAGAGAAGATAGCACAAGGAGGGAAGGAAAGCCTTAGGCATTCCCTTTAGAACACTAGCATTCAGGGGCCGGGCAGATGGCTCAGAGGTTAAAGGCACTTGCTTGCAAAGCCTGCTGGCCTGAATTTGATTCCTCAGGACCCATGTAAAAAGCCAGGCACACAGAGTGGTGCATGCATCTGGAGTTTGTTTGCAGTGGCAAGAGGCCCTGACATGCCTATTCTTCCCCTCCCCTCTGTCCCAACTAAATAAATAAGTAAAAATAGTTTTCAAATTTTCAAAGATCACTGGTGTTCAGAGTTGATATGAGAGGATCAACAGCCAGACAGTTCTGAAAAGACTAAAGAAGAAAACTTCTCTTGAAGGGGCCAAGGGAAGCGAGTGCTTGAAGAACCAATACTGAGATGAAACCAGTTTAATCAGGTTATTTCTTAGATACAGTAAATACAGTTAAAATACAGTAACACTGGGGCTGAAGAGATGGCTCAGCAGTTAAAGGTGCTTGCTTGCAAAGCCTGTCAGCCTGGATTCAATTCTCCAGCACCCACATGAAGGCAGGTGCAAAGTACTACATGTGTCATGTGTTCGTGACCCCAGGGCTCCTTTATGCTGTCTGGAAGTCATTTGCAGCTGAAAGAGACCCTGTTTCTGGAAGGTGAAGCACAGTTACCTTGATGTTTGACTTCACACACCCACAACACAAATAAATGAAAAATTTAAAAAGACACTAATACTGGTTTTCTTTATTCCAGTGACCTCAGGAGTATACTAAAGCGCCAATGAAAGCTATTTGAGATGAATTGGTCAAGGCCCAAAGAGAATAGAGTACCAGGAATAAAAATTAGGGCACAGAAGTCATTGTTAATTTTTACTTAGTGATTATTTTGTGACAGAGTAAGCTTACTGTTTTCTATTATGCTGAGTGCATAATAGAAAATTATGTCATTGTGTCCATTTTAAAGTTAAGAAAGAAGGTCTAGAAAAGCTAGGTAACTTTCCCATGGGCATATAGTTAGTCAGGAATAGAGCCCGTATTTGGATCTAGGTATGCCTGATTCTTCTCAGAACTACCATGGGTACAACAGAGCCATTTAAAGTTAATGAGCAGAATCAACAGCTCAGCTCCATTAGAGCCAGTGATGAGGAAAGTGTTGAAGAAATGGGCAAGTTGTTTCGACTGCGGTAGTGAAACCAGAAGAATGAGAACTGTAAAGAGGTCGCTGGATGCGGCGGGGAATCAAATCCAAGGAAAGAGTTATGAAAGAGACAGTGATGAGAAGGTGACAGGCAGGCTTGCGTGGGTGTCTATGGTGCAACGTGGGTGCCAGCAGCAGAACTCTCATCGAGGCATCGAAGAGATGAACTCAGTTTTATGCACAAGGCATGTCTGTCTCTTTGGGCTTGAAAGCAGGAAGAGTGTGGGATTTGATGTCACCTAATGGATATTAGCATATCTAAAGAAAGACTGTCACAGAAGATGGTGGATGGGCAGCATAGAAATGTGGGAAATGGAAGTATAAGAGGCAGAAGAGTGTTTTTCAGGGCTTTTCAGAAGTGGTGTATGCTCCCTGCTTGGAGGGTCAAAGGCCTGATCCTCTGGCCAGACTATAAAAAACATTTGGTTGTAATTTAGCTTCCTATTTATTGGTTGTTTATACAGAGAGGAGAGGATTAGAGAATTCAGCTGTCAGAATCCTAGGGCAAATACACTTCTTTATGTTTTTTATTAAATTCACATAATTTTTGTGTTATTCTAGAGTTCTGTTTTCCTACCTCTGTACAACTTAGCTATAGAAATTCATACAATAAAGTTCCAACTTCCCAGAGAACGCTAGTTGTTTTTCTTAAAGGACATCTCAGTCGTATCCATCACTGTAGTTACAGGGAAGGTAACAAGAAGGTTGAGGATGAAACTGATACAGCTAATTTTTCTATGGGGTTCTTGTCTCTTTACCCTGAAGAATGAAGTGGCCAGACAGTGAAGGGTGAACAGGTGAAGAGGATTTTATTCAATGGTTAAAGTGACAACTTTAAAGTGCTATCCACAACTCTGAGCTCTCCGTGGCAGTAGGGTGTTGACTAAGAGGGCAGAGATGTGGAAATGGCAGCTCTGAATTCTCAGTGGTGGAGAGATGCTGAAGGGTGGATGGTGAGTGTCATAACTCTAGATGCTGGTAGGCTGCTGGATGCCAGCCAAGATAGGTTGCTGTGGAGTGTTACGGCTCTAAACCTATGGAAGGCCATAGGATGCCAGTCCAGAGGATGTGAAGGTGAGAATGACAGCTCTGAGTTCTTAGTGGTGATGGGATGCTGACCAAGAGCAGGACCACTGGAACAGAAGAGGCCCATTTAAGCAGAAGCCGGGAGCTGCAGGTCTCTCTCAGGCAGGAGCCAGAGCTCAGCATTGAGAGTAAGTCTGGGCACTGGTAGTAGAATCAGGTCTGGATACCCAAAGTAGAAATAGGTCCTAGTGCCTAAGTAGAAGCAGGTCCAGTGAGTGACAGAGTCCTCTCTGATGACAGACAGGCTATGGGCCTGGTTTATATAGGCCCACCAGGGCCTAGGCCAGGCACATGCAAATGAGGTAAAAGGAGCAAAGACCAATCAGAAGAGTCTGTCAACATGGGAAGGAAAAATGTCTACTGTAGTGTTCTCTTCTTCTCCTCCCTCCTTTTCTTCTTCCCCTCCCCACCCTCCCTTCTCTCTTTCTATAAAAGAGAGTTATTGAAAAACAAGGCAGAAAGCCCCAAAGTGTAAGGACCATACATGCTTAGGATTTTAGCTGGCATCCAAAGAAGAGAAAGAACAGAAAAAAGTTACATGTTATCATCCAGCAAAGCAGGCCAGCTCAGCAGTAGATCTATAAGCAACTGCCTGGTTTTGTTTTTTCTAATGCACAAAGTTCATCTTTGTGTCTAGAATAGCCCACTCCTTGGCCATACTTTCCTGCTGGATATTTAAGACTGTACAAGTGGCTGAGAATCCACTGTTAAAGTCAGTCAGGACTCTTTAGAGGTTGCTTTAGGGACCTGGGAGGAGCCCAATGGCTTCTTTAGTTTTTCTCTATTAGTTGTACCATCTGCTGGCATGGGTCAGGGTCTTGCTGACCACATAGCCTTCCTTAGAAAAATGGGCAATACTTCCCTCTCCTTCCTGAAGGCCGTGCACTGGTTAGAATCCAGAATTTCTGGAGTCTTCATGGCCTCTATGATCAAGAGAACATGTGACTAACCAGAATAATCCCCCCTTCAAAGAGATCCCATTGTCCTCTGGGTTCTGACTGACACTGGAGAGCAAGGACCAAAATTTTGGCTGTCTGTCCCTCTGTCCTCATTGGCATAAGCCTCCAAGCTTTGGTAGTTGAGCACTCAGGAGAGGACAGTTTTACCAGTTGCCTAGCCCTACCTTTTGTATAACACTGAAATTCCCAGGTAGTATAAAACCTGCCAACCTTAGCAGAAAATAGAAATTTTTCTTCCCTCAAAAGTCAGAGAGTTAGAGAATGTTATGTTCCAGCAAGAGCTGGCCAAGAGAGTAGCTTTCAATGACCTTGAACAGCAAACTATCTTGTAAGCAAGAAAAGTCAGGAGAGGAAAAAATACAGAGAGCAAAAACACCCCAGGGGAAGAGGTGTCTGGCTGTCGGAAAGGGCACAGCAAAGCCCTCCTGCCACTGCTGGCTCTGAGCACTGTGGTGGGTGTGGAGCAAAGGTCTTACCCCTGTGAAAACATAGTCAAAAAACAAAGTTGCCTGGAGAGATGGCTCAGTGCTTAAGGCGCTTGCCTACAAAACCAGACAGTCCAGGTTTGATTCCCCAGTACCCACATAAAACCAGATACACAAAGGAGCACATGCATCTGTAGTTCATTTGCAGTGGCTGGAGGACCTGGTGTACCCATTCTCTCTCTCTCTTCTCTCCTCTCTTTCTTTTCTTTGCTTGCAAGTAAATAAATTTAAAAAAAATAAGTTGATTCGGTGAGCACTCTACTTGTACTTTTTAATTTTCCCTTTTGAGAATGAGTGTTCTAACCATGTTCAGTGGTTGAAGGAAGAGGATATTGGTACTTAAGTTCTGAGTGAGTTTCTTCAAAGATCTTCTGATTGGTGGTTTTTCAACCAATCAGTGCTCAACCAGGAATCCATTAACCTCAGCAAGAACCTACTTGCTTATGTGCACCCTGTTGTAATCGTCTTTTGCGTGTTATGGTTTGTATATGAAATACCCCCCTCCGTATTCATGTATGGTCCCTAGCTGGTGCTGAAACGTCAGGGTAAGACACAGGAAGGCACGGCTTTCTGTTGTATCCTGTGCTTCCTGACCTTCCTGACACCAGCTCTTTCTCCATGCCTTCCCTGCCATGGGGAACTGAACTGTCTGAAACAAAGCAAAATTATTCTTCCCTCCTAGAAATTGTTCTCTCAGTTACTTTGTCCCAGCAATAGGCAAAGTAACCAATCTTCCCTTGATCCTCATAGCTTCTCTTACTGCCATTTTTGTCCCCAGTTGGGCAACTTGTCCAGGGTCACCCCTCATTCCTCAGATGCACATCAGAGTGTTACAACCAGACCTGTTCATTTCTTGGTTCCAGTCATGGTACCAAGTGGTCTAATTCAACTGCTTTATATTCTTTTTGGAACAAACAAATTAAGTAAAATGAGAATAGACTTTATATTGTGGGTGTGAAATATGTTTGGTGTGTGTGTGTGTGTGTGTGTGTGTGTGTGTGTGTGTGTGATGTAGGCACATGCATGTGCAGATGTAAGTGTCCTGTGCACGTGTGTGTGTGGAGGTCAGAGGACTTCAGACGGACATCCTCTTCTTTTCACGCATCTGCCTGTTTTTTTTTTTTTGACATAAGAGTTTCTCACTCAACCCAGATCAGTGAAGTGAGCCCACGCTATTCTCCAGTCTCCCCCGAGCCCCCTCCATCCCAGAGGACTGGGGTTATAGACGTGCCTGGATGCTAGGAAACAAACTGGCAGTCTCGGGCTCTTACCCTTGTGAAACTCTTAACCATTGAGCCATCTCCCCAGCCCCCAGCTTCTGGTTTTAGGAGACAGCATGAACAATTTTGGAATGGCTGTGAACTCTATCAAACTGTGCTTTTAAAAAGCATTTAATAATATATTTGGATTTCAAAAAAAATGTTAACGGGCAAAAATGCATTTTCATGACACGAAGTCTCAGTTGTGGCATATCCTCAAGTAATTCCTAACTGCTGTAAGCCTCTTTTTAGTTAAATTTGCATTCAAACTACTATTGATTGTTGGCTTTCAAGAAGCCTGTTGAACTTAGAGATCTCATCCAGATGGCTTTGGGGGGCCTGACTCCAAATAAATATGGGAACATATTTCAGAACCAAAACATTAGCTTTCTTGGAAACTAAGGAATGGTTTGCAGAGGGCTTTCCTAGAAAACAATGAGGGCTATGAGTCAGATACACCTGCAGTTCCTTCTCTTCTTCCACCTGCTGTCATTGTGACTCTGGACAGGGTCTTTGACCTCACTTGGCTCTATTGCTCTCTGCAAACAGGAACCATACTTTCCAGGGTTGTTGGGACGCTTAAACAATATATTATAAAACAAAGTACCCAGGTCAGAGACTTAGTCAGGGACCAGCTTTTCTTATAAAGATCCCAGTGGGGATAGATAATGCATCCTGGCTCTGTCTGCTTTCTATGTAGGTGGTTTTGAGAAGTTACTCATCCTCTCTTTCCATGTCCCTGATGTTTCACTGTAGCCCAGGCTGGCCTCAAACTCACCCAGTAGCCCAGACTGGCCTCAAACTCACTCACCTATAATCTTAACCATAGCTGGGATTATAGGTGTGAGCCACCATGCCTAGCTTTATTTCTTCATTTTTAATATGGGAATAATAATAATGCCAGCTTCACAGTGTTGTGATTGTCTTCATTACATTGAAGTATGTTATGAAGCAGAGTAAATAGAAAAAAGCACAAGTATTTAAAAAACTGTTAAGGTTAAGAAAATTTCAAGGCTGTGGGTGGTGGCTCATGGCTTTAATCCCATTTCATTTGGATTGTGTTTTGTGTATTATTTTTGTTTGCCACATATGTGTGTGTGTGTGTGTATGTGTGTGTGATTCAATGCCCCTTGTGCCCCTCTCTAGTGGCCAGGGTGGAATACTGGGTGTTCCACTCCATCACTCTTATTTGGGCTAGAGTCTGGCCAGAGGTTGCCATTTTCAGGAGTTCTAGGATTCTCAGGTCTTTGCTTCCCTACAAGACTCGGGTGCAGGTGCATGTGCCACACCCACTTGTTTATGTGGGTCCCGGGGATTGAACTCAGATGGAATCTTAGACCTCCTAAGGCCCTCATGCTTGCATAGGTAGTGCTCTTAAGCACTGAGCCATCTCTCCTGCCCTGTTTTATGTGCTTTTAAAAACTCCTGCCAGAAGATGTGCCTGGTGGGTTTCGGGGAGGAATAGGTGTGGAATTCAAGAAAAGAATGTTGTTGGATCATTCTTCAGGCACGAGGTTTATTAGGGCCATCATTGTACTGGGGTCTGAAATAAAACTTCAGCCTTCCCAGGGAGAGAAACCTTCTCTATTAAGGTCCCTCATGAGGGAGCAGGTGTTGTGTCATGGTGCAGGTTCTTAGACTGTCCCAAAGTCAATTCTGGATCAGGAGAACATGGAAAATTCCACAAAATAATAGGCCTAGTTACCATATGACTTATGTGACATGACAATGGTCAGGTTGTCTCTGACCCTAGGCCATAGGGAGGCTGAGTGTGTCCTTACCTTGCTCTGTCTAGGGTCTTGTTATCTGGAAGGCTTGTTTTCAGGAGGCTCTCCACTTACGTGATATGACAGTGCCCACTGGTGCAATAGTGGTATGTGTTAGGGGATAACCAACTGCTTCCTGGTTTGATTTGAGACCCCATCCAGTAGAGAGAATTCATGCTCAGCACTTTAAACCTGGTCAAAAACCTGTGGCTAGGGAGGTGATAGTCCCTAAGAGGGAAGCTACTACTATTATTTTTAAAAAGAGACATGTGATTGTGTGGTAGTTTGAATGGATGCCCCCTAATCGATTCAGGAGTTTTGTTAAAGCTTGTAACTTGAAAGAGGTGTCGCTGTGGGTGGATCCCAAAGTCCAGTCCTAAGGTGTTTCTGGGGCAGATCTGGAATTGCAGCTATAGGTATATATGCAGAGAGAGCAGTCTAAGCTCTGCCTGGAGTTCCCTGCTGCCTGAGAGTGCTTGCTTCTGAAGTTGTTGTTGGTGTTTGTTTTTCTCTCTCTGTGTGTGGATCTGTAAGCTTCAAATAAATCTCTTCTTCCTCACATAAACTGTGCCTGGTTTGGAGGTTCATCCCAGTTGCATGAGCTGACTACAATAGCCTGTTAAATTGCCTTCTAAACACTTATCTCTATGCCCATAGGTTAGTGTTGCTTTCAGCTTTGATGAGAGAAGCGTCTTTGGGCAGTGGCTTCTGCAGAGTCTCATAATTGGTCAGTGTGCTGGGAAGAAATGACTGTTAGTGGTTAGCTCTAAATGTGACATCTATATCACACCCTCCAAGGCTCAGGAAACATTGGCCAAGAAGGTGAGGAAAGAATGTACAAGTCAGAGGAAAGAGAGGAGCACTGAGAGATGCTTTCTTCTAGAGGTAACATGGCTGTTGTACTCATGGACTCAGTGCACAAGGCCTGCAGAGAATGGGCCCATAACATTCCATTATGGATGGGGAGAGGCTTATGAGTGTCTGCGTCTCCTTGAGGAGCTCTTGGGAGCTCATGGTTGCTAGGAGGAGGGGAGACGTTTTCTTCAGTGGAGGGGGTCACTGGTTAAGTTGCTTCTGCTCTGGTAAATAACTCCCCACCCATGTCATGTAAACAACCCTAATGAAACTCAGTGGGCCACCAAGGGCCTGAGGGGGACAAGAGAGGATTATGGGGGCTGTGAATAGGATCAAAATATATCCTATACATGTATGAAATTGTCATTGTCTAAAACAATTACCTAAACAAGATCCCCAAGAATTTTCTCTAAAAGTTTTATATTTAATTCTATGATGTATTTGAAGTGAATTATTTTTGTTTAAGGTATGGCATACATCCAGGTTTTCTTTTTGATCAGTGCACGTTTGCTTACAGCCATGTATTGAAAAGACTGTCTTCTCTCCATTACTCTGACGCCTTTGAGATCAATCATACCACGTGGGTCTATTCCTGGGCTCTCCGTTCTCGTCCACGTGTCTGTTTGTCTACTTTTGCGATATTACACAGTCTTAATTACTATAATTGTGCAATATAAGAAAGCTTTACTTTGGAAAGAGGAGTTCTTCCCAATGATGGTTTCTTTTTCACTGGTTCAGCAATTCTGGCTCCTTTGTCTTTCCATATGAATGGTAATCTTGACTAAATCTGCAAAAACTCTTGCTGGGATTTTGATAAGGATTTCAGTAAGCCTGCCTATCAATTTTCCCTGATGGAAATTTTTACTGTATTGAGTCTCTTTTCTGAGACTGTGGCTCATTTCTGGTGGGTCTTCTTCTTCTCTCTACCTTTTTTTTTTTTTCTGTTTCATACCTAATACTTAGGGTTTGTAGTTGTACTTCATGGAGAATCCATCTGTTTGGAAACTCAGGAAGCCCAGAAACTTACAAAGCTTACAAGGCTCCTCCCCAGGTTTATTTAAGCAATTGCCAGGGAATCTCAGACTGGCCAAGCTGCATGAAGTCGTGCAGAAAGCAGCTCTCATGTGTCATCATACATGTAGGGGTGGGCCTGTGAGTCATCCGTACTTTTGTAAGTTACCTCTCATTCCGACTCCTGTAAATGCACTGGTTCCCTAAGCCAGACTTGAGTGGAATAGTTTTTTTTTTTGGCCTGTCATTCCCCTGTCTGCGATGAATAGGTGTTTACATCTTCCCAGAAGAAATCACATACTTTACACCATCTAGGATGGCTAAAATTTAAAAAGGCAAAAAAAAAAATTTATAGTGATGTTGAGGCTATGGAAACTTGGAACTCCCTTGCATTGCTGGTGGGAATATAAAATGGTACTAGTATTTTATTTTATTTTATTTTTGAAAAGCTGTTTGGCAGTTTCTCAAAATGATAAGCATAGAGTTGCCATATGGCTTCATAGTCACCATATGGTTTCTCAGTTCTATTCCTAGATAAACCAAGAGAATGGAAACATATGTCCACAAAAAAACTTGTACACAAACACTCCGAGCAACATGATCGGTAAGGGCCAAAATGTAGAAGCACCCCAGCTGTCTATGGGTTGGTGGATATGGGAATGCAGAATGGTGTATGCGTGTCTAGGCTGAGAAATGGGGGGAAGCACCTACTTGCACTAGGGAAGTAGTTTTGGGGTTACCATGGGCTAGAGAGGGGAAACGTAGGGAAGGACTGTTAATCCAGGTAGGGCTTCTCTTTTGGTGTGATGTTTGTATAACTTTGTGAAACTACTAAAACCCACTGATTTATATTTTTTAAAGGACATGTAAATCGTACCAATAAAATGGTATGAAAAAGTTTCATAACTTTTTATATTAGTCCACTGGTTTGTTCATTTCTAACCCAGACGTTAGTATGTTTCTTTTCTTGATTGGAGTGCTGGTCGTCTCATGCACTGAGAGTGTGCTTTATCACTGAGTCTATCCCCAGTCATTTCCACAGGGACATCCTGTGATCTAACTGATATAACATGAAATGACGTTGTAGGGAAGACATCAGTCCTTTTAAAGAGGTCATGCTAGTGTGCCGCAGCTAAAGGGTTATTGTCAAGAGGCGCACGGAAGGGGAGCTGGCTGCTGATTTCCTTGCCCCCTCTGAGGCATCTCTAAGCTATAACTCCGGTGGCTGGGCAGCTTGTCTTGTATCACCACACTGAAGACAACACTTACGCTCTATTCTGCTTCTTGGAATACAGGCTTATGAACGTCATATGACTTACTGCCTTGCAATCTGCTCTTCACTTAGAATGATACAGATGAGCTCGTTGTAATCTTTAAAATAGAAATGTTTTGGCAATTTGACAAGTCTAAAGTTGACTTTTTAATGAGCCAGAAATAAATTAGATTAAATGTTGTTATATTGATTTAGATAATTGCCTTTATTATAAATAACTTTATCTATTTATATTTTCACTCTACTTACCATGTGCCTTTTTGTCCTGGCAAGTTGTTGATAAATTTGTTCCTCTCATTAATTTTATTGCATAACAGTATTTATCCTGTTAGTCATGTTGCTCTGCCTGTGTTTTATAATGACTATTTTTATAAAATATTCTTAAATTTATAGTCACAATTCTGTTAACTCACTAATTAGCGTAACATATGAGTATTCCACAATTGCTCATGAATGATGTGAGCCAAAATACAAAATTAGAGAAATTTGAAAACTATCTTAGTCTAACCTGTTACTTTTTTAAAAAAAAAACTTTAAAAATTATTTTATTTATTTGAGAGAGAGAGAGAGAGAGAGAAAGAGAGAGAGAGAATGGGCACACCAGGGCCTTCAGCCACTGCAAATGAACTCCAGATGCATGTACCACTTTGTGCATCTGGCTTTATGTGGGTCCTGGGGAGTCAAACTCAGGTCGTTGGGTTTGCAGGCAAACTCCTTAACTGATGAGCCATCTCTTCAGCCCATAACCTGTTGCTTTTAATCTTTTCTATATCTTTTCCTCAAAATTGCCATCAGCCTGAAAAGCTGCTGACTTGTATTTGGTTGGTAAAATTATGAACCAGTGATTTCTTACGTTTTATCCGTGGCCCGGCTCTGCCTCACTGCGCTGTGAGATCTGCCCACGCCTGGCCATCTAGCCCCATCTCCTGAGTATGTATGTCATTATGAAAAGCCCTGAGTAGGCTTGGATCATAGCACTGAAGAAGGCAGCCATGATGCCTACTGTCTCGGAGCTTGCTTTCTAGATTAAGTAGCTGATTGCTTGAGGAAATGATGCTTGTGTTAAAGTGAGCAGTTTACACCCAGGAGGATGCTGGGAGCTCCTTAGGGAAGGAGGAAGGAAGACGGGTGGTCTCAAGGAAGCTAAATGAAACCAGCGTCAGCTTTCGTTGTGGGTGTTAATCGGTTAGATGTAGGAATGATCTGATCAGGGTTTATGCTTAATTTACTTTTCATTTACTTCAGTTTGAAATCCATGCTTTTAAAAAAAAGTTATAAAACAGTATAACTTCTTACGCATTTTCACCTCTGTTCCTTAAAGGTTAATATTAACCTTAGAGTTCAGGAATATGGAAATCAGACCTACTGCATCTTTGGAAAGGTCTGAGGCTTAAAAATAGATTCAGAGCCGGGTGTGGTGGTGCACATCTTCAATCCCAGCACTTGGGAGGCTGAGGTAGGTGGATCGCTGTGAGCTTGAGTTCCAGTGAGATCCTTCCTCGAAAAAACAAACAAAAAATAGATTTCACATTTTAAAATGTAAAATCAATGTCACTTTTAAACAAAAGAGGTCAATGTGACAGATGGCTTAGATAGTTCACAAATTCTACCATATCTACTACTTGGCATTTTTCATGAAAAAGTTCATTAATCACTATGTAATCCACGGACTTCATTGAACTTTCTTCGTTTGTTCCATTGAAGTCTCTTTTGGCTCAGCATCAAATCAAGTGTGGCATGTTACATATAGTTGATATGTCTCTTCTTTCATCTACAGGAATTTCTCAACTTTTCTTTGTGTGTGTGTGTGTGTGTGTGTGTGTGTGTGTGTGTGTGTGTGTGTGTGTGTGTTTCAAGGTAGGATCTCACTCTAGCCCAGGCTGACCTGGAATTGACTATGTAGTCTCAGGGTGGCCTTGAACTCATGGTGATCCTCCTACCTCTGCCTCCCAAGTGTTGGGACTAAAAGCATGTGCCACCACACCTGGCTAACTTTTCTTCTTTACTGTGAGTCTTTTAAAGAATACCGGTCAGTTATTTTAGGATGTTCCTAATTTAAGTTTGTCTGATATTTACTTGATATTAAATTCAGGAAATATATAATTTGGTAAAGTTGATTTAAAAAAAAAACTGTACATGGCTGGGCATGGTGGTACACATGTTTAATTCTAACACTTGGGAGGCTGAGGTAGGAGATCACCATGAGTTCTAGGCCAGCCTGGGCTAGAGTGAGACTCTGCCTCAAAAAACAAAACAAAACAAAACAAAAAACCAAAAAAACCCATACATTACATAGCTTGCCATCAGGCTCATAGAATCATAACCTGTGTTTTCAGCCTAAGATAATACAAATCATAGACTATTTCTCTCCAATTCACATGTTGAGTAGTTCAATAATTTTTTTTTCTGAATAATGTTAGCCTTTTGTACTAGTTGCTACCAGGGGTGTTCTATGTTGTTATTTATATTGTTTCTTTATTCAATAACCAATGAGTCTATTGGAACTGTTAGCAGAGGAGGCATTTGCAGCACCTTAAACAGCCTTCAGGAGGTGGAGACAGACAGGAGGAGCCCTGGGGTATGCTGGCTACACTAGCCAGATTGGGGAGCTCTTGGCTCAGGGAGAGATTGAGGGCACCTGACATTGACCTCTGACCTCCACACGCATATGCACACACATGCATCCCTCATACATATACACCCCCCACAGGACATAGAAAAAGGGAAGAAAAGATTTATTATCATCGTGAGGTTTTTTTCCTAGTCTTATAGCCTGTTTTTAGAAAATATGTAGTTTAAAAACTAAGTAGCTATTTCTTTTACAGTTTTGCATAATTTTATGTTCACTGACAGTGAATCTCCTTGTGAAATGTTTTCATTATAAACGTTATTGAGTAATATTAAAAATATCATTTGACTAACAAGTAATTATTATTAGCAGTTTTTAGCATGTTATAAAGCTGTGTTTTAGCATTAATACACGTTTCATATTGAACTTGTGAAATTGTGGCCAGACCTGTATTTCACTTTTCTATTTAAAAGCTGTAATCAGAATAATTACTTTCTACATTTAACTTTGGATTCACTGTAAATATAATGACAAATTCACATATGAGCCTCCATGAAAAATTTTCCATTTACAGATTGCCCTTTACCTTCTCAGAGTATAAAGATGCAGGTTTTTTTTTAAAATAATCTCATTCAACCATTGTTTCTCCTCCAAAATGTAAAAATTATAGGTCAAGTTTATGTACTCAAAAACTTTGTATTCAAGATAGACAGATACTTGAATTCCAAAGGTTGTGATTGAGGGCTGGAGAGATGGCTCAGCAGCTAAAGGTGCTTGCTTGCAAAGCCTGCTGGCCCAGGTTCAGTTCCTCAGCACCCATGTAAAGCTGGATGCAAAGTGGTGCACACATGACGTATGTATGCCCATATATACACACAAGCAAATAAAAACATTTTTTAAAGTTGGGATAGGTGTCGTAGGCACACAGTGAATATATGTGAAGTCATTGACCTCAGACAATATTATCTGTAATTACTTGATTAAATACCATGCTGTAGCAATGTAAGAAAGGAAGGGTTTGTTTCTAGTTCACAGTTTCGAGGGAAAGTTTCATCACGACAAGGAAAGCATGTCAGGAGCAGACAGCTAGGCATCACATCTCTTGATATCATCAGGGAGGAAGCAGCAAGGGTGAGCTCTTGAACACCCAGTGAGGCTGGACTATTTACCTCGAGGCCCAACTCACTGACACATCTCCTCCAGCAAGGCTCCACCTCCTAAAGAATCCAACATTTGGGGATTAAGTATGAGGCTCAATCACAGACATTTTACACTCAAACCACCACGCATAGGATATGTCTCAGCATTTGTTTCTTCATTTTTTTTTGCATTTCTTTTTGTTCAAATAAGCCATCCCTATAAAGGATAGCTACTAGTAGTGTTGTTTTGTAACATAATTAAAATCATATTTCTGCCTTGTCATATTTTAGGTACAAATGCAGTGACAGAATATTTTTAGAATACATTTTTGAAAACACACATTCATATTATTATAGAAATATGTCATAGTGCCTGTAGACATAAGATAAAGAGATTGTTTGTTCCAGAGTTTTCAAAGTAATACTATATGGTAGGGTTCAGTGGAATTTTAAGTGTGACTTGTTCATGGTCCCCCATATTTATATATCTGCTTTACATAAAAAGGAAAAGCGAACCTTGAGGTCAAAGGTCACCGTCGGTCTTTGCACCTACTTACAGTGTCACTGTGAATGACGTTCTGTGTGCTCATTTCAGAAATCAAAACAACCTTTCTCTTGAAAAAAGTAAAAGGAAACATCATAAAAAACATAATTAGCTTTTTCTAGGCTGTGTCCTTCAAGATTAACCAGATAAAAAAGTCATTTTTCAGAAAAGAAGAAACACTGATTACAATGTTGCGGTGTAGACCCCTAAATAAAATAGGTAGAAATCTCTCTGAACTTTAGTTTACGTGTGTGTGTGTGTGTGTGTGTGTGTGTGTGTGTGTGTGTGTGTGTGTAGCCCACTTTCCCCAAAGAGGTGTATGTTTTTTTTTGATAAGGGCATTTGGCTAGGGGTTAAGTACTGGATAAGATTTACTAGAGACTTCTGTTAATTTTATGTTGGTTCTTGGTCACAAGCACTTCTTGATTTTTTTTGTCTTTTTAAGTGACAAGAAGCTGTCCCTGTTCATGAGAGTGAATGAAAGCTCAACGACTTAAGTCGCTAGCTGTTCATCCTTTATCCAGGCTCAGCCATTGGACAGAGACCAGGGCTGGATTGGGGTGTTCCTCCATCCTCATGGTCAGTGGTTCTTGGCTGGCTGTGAAGTTCCATGAGAGTGGGACCTTGTTTCTGCTTAAGGCATAGGAGCTGTCTGTCAGTGACCCAGGGAACCATCCAGACAGCCATGGCTGCTTTCAGTGCCCAGTAGCTGCTGAGAGAACCTTTGTTTCAGCTGTAGATGTCCCCAGGTGACCACGCCAGCGGTGGAAGCCTTAAAAACCTCTGTAGCTGTCATGGCTGCTGGCTTTGCCCCAAAGGCCACTCTATTTTAGGGGATTGTGCTTCAGCCATGATCTCATCAGGCCCCTTTCACTTGGGCCTGGACAACCATCACATGAACCACTCACAGATTTTCTCCGTGTCTGCACTTCCCTTGAGCCGTCCCCACTTGAGCTCAAAAGACCATCTCCCGTGCCCACCCAGGACACCTGAGAAGAAGGAGGTCATGCACATTGGGCTGGCTATCTAGGCAGCCTTTCTTTCACTCCTCTCCTCTGGTTAGCCAAAGACCTGTGCACTGCCCCCCACCCCGTGTTGCAGTGTAGACCCCAAAAAGCTTGGTGAGGTGGTTCATCACATCCTGTGATCTTTTAGTAGAGTGGACTGAGCTGGTTGTCATGAGAGCAGACCACTTGAGGGGCTGCTAGCCCCGAGGACAACAAGAAGCTAGAGGCTCCTGAGGATGTCCTGAGTGGCAAGGAGGAGGGCTGCAGAGAGCGGACACCGCATGGCTGACAGCTGTGGACAGTTGGAAGGACTCTGGAAGAGACTTGGACTGCTGAAGGGTAGGAGCTGCTGGCACCCCAGGTAGAGGGTACCCCTAAGAACTGAGGGCTGCTGGCTGTGGTGGTAAGAGGTAAAGGCGGCACTAAAGGAAATTACGTTTGTGTATTCATGATGTCTATCCAGGTTAAACAGAAGGACTTTTAGCCAGTTGGTGACTTTGGGATCAAATTTAGGGCCTCATGTTTTCTAAGCAACTAGTTGACCTGTGAGTTCAACCTTTAGCCCTCTCTCTAGTTTGCTAATTTTGTCAGCTGATATTAATTTATTGTGCAGTTGTGAGAATTAGGAGTAATGTAATATCACGCAGCAATGACACTGATCAGAATTGTCCTCATAGCCTTGGGAGCCAGGCTCCTGGCTGATGACAGCACAGTAGGGACGCAGGTCCCCGGGCCCATGCTTCAGAGGCTCTGAGCAGGAGTCTGAATCACTCCATTCATTGGGAGAGAGGCTGGACACTAGCAGTGAAGGAGAACTGGGGAGCTAGAAAGACCTTCTCTTCTTTATAAGCTTTAATCTTTACGTGTGTGTGTGTGTGTGTGCGCGCGCGCGCGCGCGCGCGCGCGCATGTATGGGTGTGAGCACCCCAGCACCCCTGTGGAGATCACAAGAGAACCTTGGGGTGTTCATCCTCTCCTTTCACCTGCTTGTGTGCTAACTGCTTGATTCCCTAAGCTCTCTTCCCTAACTCAACTTGTTTTTAAAGGCACTGTCTCTATACCTATAGTCATTGCTTTGAGAAATGGAGAATATATATGTTGTAATTTATTTACCACAATAGAGAACCGATAGTTAATCTCTGATGAGGTTTTAGATGTAAGAAGTCTGTATTCTTAGCCTATTCTAGTTTGGTGAAATGCTTCACCCTTTTCATGGCTGTTTCACGGTGTTTAAGCACTCATCAGTTTTCAAGGCTGACCATGAGCTGTGGTAGGGAATCTCATGGTCAAATTTCAAGCAGTTCTCTGAAAACAGCATCATTTTAAATTGATGTTGGTAACTTGGTTGCTACTGGTCTGGCTGTTTTGTATATTACTAGAAAATTCATTTCTGCTCTGTAGTTATGTAAGATATACAAGGAGAAGAGGTTTATACTTAGCTTTATAGTTGTGTTTTAGTGATACCACACAAAGAAAAAAACTGAAACTAATCCTGAGGGAAAACAAATCTGAAACCTTTTTTTTTAAACAGAGAAATCATATATATAGCCTTAACTCACAAACTTTTTTTTAATCTTCATATTTTTTTAAACAAGAAGTTTATTTAAACAACAAGATGCTTGACTTGAAGGGAAAACTATCTAGGATTCATTTTTTAGAGTATTTTATCCCTACTTAAAGACAGATTGATTGCCTTACATGTAACAGCTATGTACAAAAAGTTATAAAGTTGGTTTTACAATGATAAGTGAAAAACATTAAAATTCTCCAATCAAACAAGGTATGTAAGGATTTTTTGTTGTTGGGTTTTTTCTTAAGACATGAGAGAAAAATAACTTACTGGAATATAAAGGTAAAAGCTGAATGAGCATGCCACTAATGAGAAAGGGGTATGTCGTAGTCAGCCACACGCCGCTGGGATGAATCTCCAAACCAGGCACAATTTTGGGGAGGAAAGTATTTATTGAACTAATAGATCAAGGAAAGTTAAGGAAAGGGTGGCCCCCTTACACAGATCCAAGCAGAGACAGAGACAGCACCTCCAGAAGCAAGCAAGCTAGTGTAACACTGTAACTCACAAAACAGGATTGCCAGACTTGGGTTCTGGTTGCTGTTTTGCATATGTATCCCTAGTATTTTGTATCCAATTTAGAAAGGGCCAGACCCCAGGAGGCCAGGCCAAAGTGACACCTCCTCCAGCCAGAAGGCTAGACACAATTTACAATTATAATAAATTCTATTGGGGGACATCTATTCAAACTATCACAGGGTGTCTCAGAACTGGTACTTTCCCCATACCTTCTCCACTTCATGTCAACCAAAACATTGGCCATTTCGTTTAAAAAGAGAGAGGGGGGGAGGGAGAAGGAAGGAAAGAAAGAGAGAAGGAAGGAGGGAATGGAAGGAAGAAAGAAAGGAGAGAGAGGGAAGGAAGGAAAGAAAGAAGTAAGGAGGGAAAGGAAGAAAGGAAGGAAAGAAGAAAGGAGAGGGAAGGAAGGAAAGAAAGAGAAGTAAGGAGGGAAAGGAAGGAAGGAAGAAAGGAGAGAGAGAGAAGCTGAACATGCTTGCGCACACACACCAGTTACCTTATGTACAGTAAAGGAACGGGGGAGGGGATAATGAAAGAACAGAAAACTACACTCTAGCAGTCAGGATGTGGTGGAACCAAATTGCGGCTTTCTAATTGAGAATGTATTCTCGGTCTGTAACAAAATTCCGGAGTAAAGTAGCAGGCTCATTTGTTGGTAGACACCTCCTGTCTGTTGCTGGAACACATCCATTGTATCTCCCCCTTCCATTTCCAGCTGTGCAGGTGTGCCTGTTTCATTGACTGGCTGCCCATCAAATCGGAATCCTTCGCCTCATTGACAAACCCTGTCATTCCCAATGGACTTTCATTGGTGTACTAAGTGGTGTGTGCTCTTGATCTTCAACTGCACCACAGAACCGTCCTGCCAAAACCTTCAAATTAACGTGATCGTTGTTCTCAGCCTTGACTCCTTCCTTGGGTTCCTCATCAGCACGAGTCTCCTCAGCTGCCACTTCACTTTTAAAAGAGCTACGTATGGGATGCTCGGCACCCAAGGGAGGAGCACAGGGGCCATCTTCACCTTTAAATGTGTGTGCTTGAGCTCTGCATGTCTTCAGTGCTAATTCTATAAATTTGTCTTGTTGAGGGAGGCATTTTACTTGGACATTAAAATAATGATTGTGTTTTTAAAACTGCAATTTTTAGATTTTTGTTCTTTAAGCTCACGTCAATCATATGTCTTTTTAGGGAGTTAGAGATGAATTAGACTTTTTTTTGTTTGTTTTGTTTTTCGAGGTAGGGTCTCGCTCTAGTCCAGGCTGACCTGGAATTCACTCTGTAGTCTCAGGGTGGCCTTGAACTCACGGTGATCCTCCTACCTCTGCCTCCCGAGTGCTGGGATTAAAGGCGTGTGCCACCATGCCCGGCTTCGAATTAGACTTTTTATATAGAATTGAAATGAAATTATAAAAACTGTATAATTATAAAACGATAGATCTTGGATAGCGCTGTTTAATCTGCTTCGCTCTTGGCTTTCTCTGGTTTTGCTTTGGTTTGGCCTTGCTGCTGTTTCCTGGGGTCTTGTAAGAAGTGTGGTGCATTCTGGTCCTAACCTCACAGGGTGCGCCCAGGCTGCACTTGTAGCTTTGTGCCTTGAGTTGGTTAATTTCCTCCCCTGTATGATTTAGTTTACTTCCGTTCTAATTTCAGAATAAATTTTTAAAATTATTTATTTACTTATTTTTAAGCAGAGAGAGAGAGAGAGAGAGAGAGAGAGAGAGAGCAAGAGAATGAAACAGAGAGAATGTGTGCACCAGGGGGCCCCTTGTCACTGCAAACAAACTCTAGATGCATGCACCACTTTGTGCATCTGCCTTTACGTGGGTACTGGAATTAAAACCAGGCAATCAGGCTTTGCAAGCAAGTGCCTTTTACTGCTGAGCCATCTTCTCCACCCAGAATGAATTATTTAATTTTTACTTTTTATTCCTATGATTTTAGGTAGATTACCACGGATGATGTTCTGCCGTCAAAAGGGGGCTATCTTCTAGGGGGTAGTGGAAAGGAAGTTTCTGCTATTCCTGGGTATGAGATAAGGGAATTGGGGAAATTCAATCAAAAAAGCAGATGAAAGATACCTGGAGAACTTTCTGGAGATAGTAAAATAGATTTTTAAATGCTACAGAATATTCTCCAGAGAATCGAATGTGATTTGTAATTATATTTTAATGATGTGAGTATGAGTTCAGTGTCAGAATGGACAAGAGATCTCTTGCATGTTTAAAATGTGTTAGTGGACTGTATCTTCCCTCTCCGGGGCTGGCTTTGTGTCTGTGCCAAAAAATAAAAAATAAAAAAGCCTTAGTTCCCTGGTAGGTGCCGAGGTGGTGGTAACTTTGACAGGCAGGGTTTAGCAGAATGTCTGGTGCTCCCTGAAAGGGTATCGTGGGAGCCTTCCTTCCTCCCTCTTTAAACTTGGGCTTGCCTCCTATGACTCCATCACATGCTTCTACAGTGATGCGCCACATAGACCCGAAGCAAACCATGGACCAAAATCACCACTAGGGGCCAAAAGAAGCATCTCTCTCTCTTTCTCCCTTCCCCACCCGTTTTTCTCTCATGTGTGGTGCTTGTGCATGATCCATGCATGTTTGCACGAGGGCATATATTTTATACAGGTGCACATCTATGTGCATGGGGGGGGGCAGAGGACAACCTCGAGTGTTATCCTCAGGAATGCTGTCCTCTTTTTGAGACCTGTCTATATAGGCTAGACTGACCACTGATGCCAGGGACCCTCCTGTGCCCACCTCCCCAGCACTGGGGTGACAGGTGTGTGCCGCCACACCTGACATTGTGTGTGGCAATTGAACTCAAGTTCTCTGGCTGGCAAGGCAAGGACTTCATTCACTTAGCCTTATCCCCAGCTAGAACATGCCAGAGTACACGCCAAGGCTCCTATTGATGCAATGACTTCTGTTTTCCACACCATTTCTCAGGCTTTTCTTTCAAGCTCTCTGCACCTGGAGACACCGAGGCACATTATTCAGATGCCTGGTAATAACCATAATAACCCCATTCTATAGCCAGTATGCCTCATACCCCTGGATTTCACTTGTTTAAGAAGACAGTTTCCTCAGTCTGTGACTTACATATTCTTTTTATCATTTTATAACAAGTTCCTTAAGCTGTTTTCCTGGGAGAAGGCTCATCCTAGAGCTTCAGCTGTCAGGAATTTTTAGTTATGTCAGACACTGTCAGCATGAACTCAGACCACTGTATTTTTAAAATAACTTTTTATTGGCAACTTCTCTAAATATAGATAACCTACCATGAGCATAATCCCCTCCCACCACACTCCTTCCCCCTCCCAATTCCCCCCTCCTCTGAATCCCTTCTTTCCTTCAAGTCTCTCTTCTACTTTGATGTCATCATTTTTCCCTCCTATTATGCAGATCATGTGTGGGGAGTGTCAGCCGCTGTGAGGTCATGAATACCAAGGTCACTTTGTGTGTGGAAGACAGTATTGTAGGCACTCCTCCCCTTCTTTTGGCTCGTACATTCTCTCTGCCACCTCTTCTGCAATGGTCCCTTGGAGGGTGGGCTAGAGATGTCTCAGTTAATTCTGAATACTTTATCTCTTCTCAGCACTTTGGTGAGCTTTGAGTCACCCAAGTTAGACCACTGTATTTTAACACTTGATTTTTTAAAATTATGTGAGTGTGCATGTGTGTGTACGTGTGTGTGCCCGTGAGCGCGTGTGTGCTTCCACTTGTTTAGCTGGGCATCGGTTGGTGGACACTTGTACCAACCCATTTCTAGGTTTTGCTGACTAAGTGTAAAGCTCTTAGGAACATTTGTGCGCATGCTTTGTGGGGCATATTTTCAACCTCTCAAGAAAATCCCTAACAGTAACCCTTCTGGGTCGTAGAAGTATAAATACCAAAAATCCCCTCAAACTGTTTTCCTAAGCCCCCGTGTGGTCTTGCTTTCTGTAGAAACCTTTACCATTAACGGTGTGACCCTCGCATGTGGCACTGTAGCCTTCACAGGACATCTCTGATGACGGTGCATTGAAGTTTCCTCAGGTGCTTCTTTGCTAGCTGTATACTCGTCAGTGAAATATCGTTTCAGCTTATTTTT
>PVHP010028574.1:0-23017 GCA_004024765.1 Zapus hudsonius | reverse complement strand
TTTACCCACTGAGGCATTTCCCCAAGCCAATCTTGTGGGTTTCAATTATGTACATTATGTACAACATCGCTGGCTCCACTTGTTTAGAGGCAAGAGATTCCATTCAGTTACCCCTTTATACTCCCTTTTTAAAGTTGAATTGGAATGTTTTTAAAATAATTTCAGAAGGGCGCAAGCCCCACTGTGGGAGCAAGCTCTCATACATAGCTTCCACACATGCACATGTAATGTCTGCCTTGACAGCTCACACACAATTTCTTTTAAAAGGAGGCGAGGGTGTGAGGAAAGAGGAACTCTTATTCACCGTTGGCAGGAGTGCAATTTCGTACAGCCCTTATGGGAATCAGTATAGAGGTTTCTTAAAAAAAATTAGGAATAGAACTTCTTTATGACCCAGCTATATCACTCTTGTGTGCATACCCTAAGGACTCTACATTTCTACCATGGATATCCTTGCATACCTGTGTTTATTGCTGCTCTATTTACGATAAGAAATGGGGTCAGTCTAGCTGCCCATTGACAGATGAATGGGTAACGAAGACGTAATAAATATACACAATGGAATTTTACTCAGTAGTATGGAAAAGAGAAATTATGAAACTTTCAGGAAGCTGGAGGGACCTGAAAAGAATTATATTAAGCAAGTGACCCATGAAACCCAGAAGGACTCAATGGCATGTTCTCTCTGATACGTGGCTCCTTGCTCATCATATCTATTATGTGTGCAAGTAAAGGGGCAGACATGGGCAAAACCTATGAAGGAAGGAGGGTAGCCAAGAGATAAGTAAGAAGATGGATAGGGAAGGGTGTAAGGACACATGTGATGTATAAACCGAAGGGGAGAGGATGCTAGCGGGGAGGAGGATTAGGGCAAGGAAAGGGAATCAAGGGAAACAATTTGAATTTGAAAAAGCTAGAATGAATGATACTTAAATCTCTGCATGTCAACTGAAAAAATAAAACTTAAAAACAAAGAAATAAAAGGAACTTGTATCAGTTTGGCAGCTTCTTTGCAGCAGCCAGAGACCCCGTCTAAGGGAAAGTGGAGCGCAGACACCACTAAGTTGTCCTCCAGCCTCCACATGTGCCCCCTGACATAAATGTTAGAAAGACCATTTTGGGGGGTGGTGGTTAGAGTCTAGAAATAATGAGGTTGAAATGATGAATGCAAAGTTATAAACTCATGGCGGTGTTTTTCCTAAGTAAGCTAGATAAAGCTTGATTTATTGGAATGACTTTTTAAACCTATTCTTAAGTCGCTGCAGACATTTGGACTGAAGTTTTTGCTGGATTCTTATACTTGAGATATAGCTTAAATACCATGTATGCTTGGGTGTGTATGTGGTTTTATAGAGTTCCTTTAACACCCTGAGAGAGTAAAAAGGGGAATATGATCTTTGGGTATGGAGAGAGAGAGAGAGAGAGAGAGAGAGAGAGAGAGAGAGAGAGAGAGAGAGAGAGAGAGAGAGAGAGAGAGAGAGAGAGTTCTCTTCCAGAACTTCTAAAGGAAATAGCACTTTGGGATCTGTTGAAAAGTCTCTGCTATCCAGAGGCATGGTACCCCTCAGTAACAACACACTAGGGCCTGTGGAACTGGGCTGACTCCTAGGCTGTCCATGGTCCCCTGCCCCAAGGACTGATCCAGACTGCCCACGGAGGAGGATATCCAACTGAATGGGGATGGGGGGGCATTGGGGAATTGGGGATAACAACTCATTGTTTGCCCATTAAATAATGTAACTCATTATGGACAATAAATTTAAAAAAATGAAAAGAGTCTCTGGTTCTTAGATGGCTTGACTAGGACAAGGGAGAGCTTCAGTTTTGGGTTCCGTGGTCTTGCTTTGCTTAAAGAGGAAGTGAGGCTTCTGACAAGGCTAAGTCCAGACACTGGTAGGGTTGAGGTTCACCCCGTGTTCGGCCTGTGGACCTTGGGATGACCTTGCATTAGTCATGCCTCTCTGGGCCAGTACCTCATCTCCTACCCATGGGAGGGTGGTGCCCTCTCTGAGGTTCGTGTTTGGATGAATTACCAACCGCAATGAAGCACTCTCTTGAATTAGCCCTCTGGCTCAGGGAGCAACCTAAGAAAAGCGTCCTTCATCCACATGTTTTCCCATCAGCCTTGCTTGCCTGGGTGTGGTGATTTCGTTTCCTCTGATGAGAAGCAGGGGTCGATCACTCTTCCTCAGTATCTTAAAATAGAAGGCAGTAAGAGGGTACGCCTTGCAGCATATATACCCTTAAAGAGCATTTCCACACATGCTCAACACAGAATCAGCAGAGAACAGATTTCTCAAGGTGCCTTTGTTTTCATGATCATTGTGCATGATGGGGTTTGCAGCTTTATTGCATTGTGAGTACATTGTCTCCCATACAAAATTGCTGACATGTGACCACTTCAGACTTACAAAAATTGTAATTTCATAGGGCTCAATCTAGCATCAGTAAAGAGCAAAATTTGTCCCATTCTTCTTTCTCCTAGGGCACCCTTAGTATCCTGCTAGTGCAGATTGCTGGACTGGCTGGCTATAAATCAGAAGGGAGGAGGATTTAGCCAGGGAGCTGTTGACTCGGTCGTCACAGCTGGCTTGAGCTTTGGAGTAAGGATGGTCAGCACTGGGCACAGTTAATTCATCCATAGAAGGAAGAAGACATTGAGCAAAATATCTCAATGAAGTAATGGATTTAGGTGGTGTCAGGAACATCTAAACAGCCCAGCAATTGCTTCTACATCAAACGTGACACTTGGCATTGAGGGTAGGCTTACAGCGCCAGAACTAGACTCAGGTCAGGATCTGACGGTGTGTTAAAACATTCTGACAGGTGGCTTAATGTTTTCTGATGAGATCAGCTACATTTGACCCACTACATATAAGGAGATTGAAAATATAAGAGACACACAGATTCTTATGGAAAGCAAATAGAATTATTTTTTTTGAGCAGGAAGCTCGAGATAGAGGTTGGGATGTGGAGATAGGAAAGAAAACAAAATGATTAAAGTAAGAGAGGAGTGAGGATAATTGCCAAGGAATTTAGGACCATAAAAGGCCAGTGTGTTCTTGGACAAAGCAAGTAGCTATGGCAGGATTTAAGAATGATTAGTAGAGCTTGAGTCTTTTCCCCAGCACTCTTCCAAGTTCAGTGTCGACTGTAATCAAGACTTGGCATACCAAAAATAGGAAACTGGGTGACAATGGGCACAAAAAATTCTGTGAGCTGTGACAGATTGCCCCACCTATGAATCTAATTCAAAGCAGATATAGATACAAAGGAAAAAGTCAGACTAACAAAGCATCTATCCAAATATATTTACAGTTCCTTAAGTTAGGATTTCTTTTTTTTTTCTGTAAACTTCAGTCAGGTTTTCAATATTAACCATAAACAGAATATTTTAATAAATGGCTAGAGTGGGGTCTTTAAAAAACACAGGCCTATTGTTGCCTGTGTCTTTCTGGTACCTTATATAATTTTTTAAAATATTTTTTTATTTATTCATTTTCAAGCAGAGAGATACAGGAGATAGATGATGATGATGATGATGATGATGATGATGATGATGATGAGAGAGAGAGAAAGAGAGAGAGAGAGAGAGAGAGAGAGAGAGAGAGAGAGAGAGAGAGAGAGCACCAAGGCCACCACCTTGTGGATCTGGCCTATGTGGGTCTTGGGGAATTGAACCGGGGGCCTCAGGCACTGGAGACAAGTGCCTTAACCGCTGAGCCATATCTCCAGCCCCCTTATATAATTTTTTAAAAAGCTAATTTTATTTGTTTTGAGTGTTCTCTTCCTGCCAAATATTCTTCATGAAGGAATATTTTTACTAGGAAGAACCTAAAACAGACTAGTTGTGGAATGCAGGAGTGAGTGTAGTAGACAAATAGTGAAGTTATTATGGTTAACTGTTTTTCCTGTAAAAGTTAGATAAGATATGTCAGGCAAGCTTGTGATGTTGAATGCTGGGAAGCCCTGGATGTCTGGGAGGGGGACTTCCCTGGCCTTTGTCTCCCAAGAAAGGTACAGTGGTAAGAAGTACCATTTCCCTGCCCCCACCTTCACCACTACGTTGTCTTAGTCCTTGGCTGTTTCCTGTCTGGCTCACTGGGGATTTACTACAGGCCAGGCTGTTTTAGGATAGAACTTCCAGGGTCTTTGTGTACTTCTCTCTGACTGACCATCCAAACTTTGCTTTTGGGTATGTATCCTTTATGTCACAAATATTTCTAAGCCTGACATACAATTTTGAATAGAGAATACTTTTTAATAATGTATCCAAGATCGATGCCATTGTCCTGGTCTTCGAACATCCTAGACACCAAAGGAGCTAAGATTTAGCTAGAAAAGGCATACAACTAAAGACTAGAGATGTACTTCAGTCTGGAAGTTGATGTAGTATGTTCAAGGTGTTGGTTTGCTTCCCAGCACTGTATGTCGAGAGAAGGGGTATACAGCCTTATTAGTGTGCAAAGAAGAAAATCACAGGAGTATTATTACCAACTAGCTCAGCATCATTAGAAGTTTATATCCCCCTTTTCCTAAAGGGCAGGGGGAGAGTGAAGAATATAAACAACTTTGAGGGGTTGTGAATCATTATAGGAGGAAGATTGAAATTAGCTTGTGAAAAGGTTCTCTGAGAATTTTGAATGAGCCCAAGACACAGACATGATCTTGCAATGGAAGTCCATCTATAGTAGGTAAGCAGACATTAGCAGGCTTGGAGGTCATTGAAGGAGAGACCCCACTCCAGTCTCCCAGGTATGAAAGGAAGGAGGGAAGTGGAGGTATCAGAGCTTAAGGGTCTCCTCCCTTAAGGGTTAATTCACCTGGAGTCTGTCAATTGTTCATGTGGTCAAGAGACCACCTTAAAGAGATGGGATGGATATTTATTCCCTTAATGAGATAATGTACTATTATTCCCCCCCAGAAGCCCTTCCTTCCATTCAGTTTCTGACTTCTAACTCAGAAAGCATAACCTTTCCTGTTTCTCTTTTCTTTCTTTTTGCATACTGGCTGAAATCTTAAAAATGTTTTTCCTGACCCTCTGAGGGCTTCCCCCCATTATCTCAGCAAATCTCCTTTGCTTTACTCATTTCTCGACATCCAGGTATCTAATGTTTGTAGTTGTGAGACAAAGGACTGGACGGTATGAAAATTTGCAACACAAGTAGGTGCAGTTAAATTTCTTGGCCTTTTCTGAGTCAGATCAGGAGGTTTCAGGGAGGAGTGAGGGGGCATTGGTGCTCTCTATTACAGTCTAATTTTAATATTGATAAGGTGAATTTCAGAGAGAATTCTTTGTGCTTGAGTGGGCAGAAAAATGCAAGCTTAAAGACCTTGATTCCAAGCTTGCTTAAAAGTTTTCTGCCTATTTTTAAGGATTCACCTTATTCTTGATTTTATTATTTGTTCATTTGCTGGGGGGGGGAGTGCAGGTGGGGGAAAGAGAATGGGTACACCAGGGCTTCTTGTCACTGCAAACGAACCAACTCCAGATGCTTTTGCCCCTTTGTACTTCTGGCTTTATGTGGATGCTGGGGAATAGAACCTGGGCCTTCAGGCTTTGCAAGCTAGAACCTTAACCACTGAACCATCTTCTCCAGCCCTCTTGATGGTCTTTTAATTTCCTATGTAGCAAATACTTAACATGCTCTGAATTGCCGTGTTGAGTAGTAATTATTCTCTGAATCCCAATAACACAACCCTCAATACAAATGTGTTTGCTATTTTTGGTCAGGAGGCTAAATCAGATTCCTCATCTCTTACTATATAGGAGAGTTTCTGTTTTTGCTGTGCCCAGTTCAATATTGAATTCAATATTTCAATAAGAAGATCAAGGTATTAAAGGGGACTGATGCAGCTAAGAGTCTTGCCCACTCTATTCCTGCCATTGCTCTTGCCTTTGCAGGAGACTTGTCAGGGTTTTACAAGTGGCTTTATGTAGAGCAGAAGGGTAGAAAACACATGGTTAGAACAAGATCCTCTAACATTATTTTCCCTGAGGCAGGGTCTCTCTCTAGCCCAAGCTGATCTTGAATTCACTTTGTAGTCTCAGGGTGGCCTTGAACTCACTGCAATCCTACCTCTGCCTCCTGTGTGCTGGGATTAAAGATGTGCGCCACCATGTTCAACATCCTCTAAGGTTTAAAAAATATTTATTTTATTTATTTTCAAGCAGGAAGAGACAGAGAAGAGAGAAATAGAAAGAGAGAGAGAGAGAGAGAGAGAGAGAGAGAGAGAGAGAGAGAGGAGAGAATGTGTATGCCAGGACCTCTAGTCACTGTAGACAAACTCCAGATGCATGCAGTGCTTTGTACATCTGACTTTATGTGGGGAATGAAACCCAGTCCTTAGGCTTTGCAGGCAAAGCGATCTCTCCAGCCCCATCCTCTAACATTTAAGACCTACACAAAAGTGTCCTTGTGCAGAGACAAGATAATAAGGTCAAAAGCAAGGCTCTAATAGACCTGCTTCACTATGCCCTCAGTGGACTAGGAAGCTTTTCTGATACATGTGCAAATGGTTGTGCATGCCAGCTGCTTGAGAGAGACAAGGAGAGAAATAATCAGTAGTAGGCCTGGGCCATTTATCTCTGCAGGAAGCTTGTGCTGGAAGGGCTGTTGAAGCTGGTGTGGTTGTACAAGCATGCAATCCCAGCACTTAGGAGGCTCAGGCAAGAGGATGGTGAGTTTCAGGCTCAGCGTGGGTGTGATAGTTTGACTATAAAGCCTCCCCTCCCCCATAACCTCATGTGTTTGTGACCTCCAACTTGTGGGACCTTTGGAAAGTGGAGCCTTGCTGGAGGTGTGTCACCAGGAGTGAACCTTGAGTTCATTAGTCCAGCCCACTGGGTGATCAGGGCTAGATCACTCTGAATACTTCCTTCCTGCTGCTGTGGAGATGTGATGCCCGGCTGTCTGTCTGTCATGCTTTCCCCACCATGATGAACTTCCCTTCACTACTACAAGCCAAAATTCCAAAATTAAAACCCTTCCTTTCAGATCTATGTTCCTGGAATAAGCATGCTTGTGGTGACTACTGCACTGGCATCCATAGTGAGACCCTCTCTCAACTAACAACCACCACCACAACACACAAAGCAACAAGGCTGACAAGCTGCAATTTTCAAGCATAGCTCTTTCTTTGTTTTATTTTTAATTTTAATTTTTTGATAATTTCATCATGCATATAATGCATTTTGATCATATTTACCTCCTCACTACTCCCTTGCTTCTCTCCCACTCCTTCTGCTTCCTGTTCTCTTCCTAAGTAGTTCTACTTTCATGGTTTTGTTGTTTTTTGTGTGTGTGATCCAATGAGTTTAATTAGGGTTACTTATATGAGCATAGCTAGAGGAGTTATTTATCAGAGATGAGCACCTAACCAGTGGCTAGCCACTTATGAAAATCCCCACCCCCCACTAAGCAACCATTAATAGCTCCTCAATAACTCCTCGGGGAGGTGTGGGCTTCGTGGGCTCCTCCCTCAGCTGTGATGGAACACTGAGGGTTCTAATCTTGGTCAGGTCATCCTAGCTGCTGTGAGTTCATGTCACGTCCAGAAGATGACATTCCACAGCACTCTTCCCCATCCTCCTCTTACATTTTTTCCACTCCTCTCCTGCAATGTCCTCTGAACCTTGAAGAGGGCATGGAGAGCTCGAGTCTTCAAAGACTCATCGTTGATTTGCAAGACAAGACTTTTATGAAACAAAGAACTCTGTGGTAAACGTTGATGGAAATGGCAGAGCTCCCTACTTGCTGGAAAAGAAGATCTAGTGTCCCTGAAGTAACCACGTTCACTTGGTGAGAATAGGCTTAGGTGGCCGGAGGCTATGCATGGAAATAAGGGATGTTAGCCATGCAGAGGCTGCTTGAGGGTAAAGCTGAACAACTAGAAATCAGAGAAGACGAAAAACCATGGAATAGCCCAGGCTTATGGTGATCAGCCATAGCATTTTTTTCTCTCAAATGAGGATTCATTAGTAAATTAATATGAAGCCTTCACTGAAAGGGGGGGGGTCAGGATGGCCTGAGAGAAAAATAAGCAGGATAGCACTACTAAGAGATTATAAATTTAAAAATAGCTAAAAAGTAGTCAAACCTTCTCAAAGTCTTCTTCCTTCACCAGGTAAGAGTCTAAAAATCAACAGATCCTTTAAAGCTTGGTAGGGAGGCTCAGACTGCTCAAGGTCTTTGGAAGAGAAATTCATGGGTTGAATCATTTTTGTTTTGGTGGGGGATGGAGGAAGGAAGGAAAGAGAGAAAGAGAGAGAGAATATGAAAAGAACATTTTATCATAAAGAATATCAGAGCTGGGCAATGGTTCAGCAGTTAAAGGTGCTTGCTTGCAAAGCCTGGCAGGCTGGGTTTGATTCCCTAGTGCTCATGTAATGCCAGGTGCACACAGTGGCACATGCATGGGAAGTTTATTTGCAGTGGCAAGTTTATTTGCATTGGCATGCCCATTCTTTCTGCTTTTCTGTCTCTCTGCTTGTAAATAAAGAAATAAAAATATTTTTTTAAGAAGAATATCAAAGTGGAGACGGCTGATGGGCTTTGTGGCTGGGTGGAGGCTTTTTTCAGTGTAGGACAGTGGACAGGAGAGTAAGAGGTAGTGGATGGAATGCTGGACTTTTGGCCCTTCTTCATTAGTCATTCTGAGTTGTGTTTCCTTAAAATTTAAATTTCTTGCCAACATTTTTCTTCAGCTTTTCTCAAACTGCCTTCCTTGTTAATTACCTTGTGTCTTTAACTTCTCTTTTTAACTTCTCTGTCAATGTTTTTGCTTCCTATTGTATTTCCTAATATAAGTTTTTTTTTTCAATCAGAGGTGTTCCTTTTTTTATTTTTTTGGTCTCCTCAACCTTTTTCTTCCCCCTGACATCTAGTACAGTTGTTCTCTCATAGGGTTCTTGTACTTGAAGTTGTCTGTGGTGGTTTGATTCAGGTGTTCCCCCATTAATTTATGTATTCTGAACATTTGATCCCCAGCTGATGGAAACTTGGGAGTTGGAGTTTTGTTGGAGGAGGTGTATTGTGAGTTGGCTTATGGGTGCTACAACCAGCTTCCCCTTGCCAGTGTTTGGCACACTCACCTGCTGCTGTTGTCCACCTGCTGTTGTCTAGGAGGTGATATCCACCCTCTCTCATGACACATTTTCCCCTACCATCATGGAGTTTCCCCTCGAGTCTGTAAGCCAAAATAAACCCTTTCCTCCCACAAGCTGCTTTTGGCCTGGTTCTTTGTGCCAATGATGAGAAGGTGACTGCAGCATGGTCTATGTTTGTGATCCCAAGGATTTATTAACTAATTACTAAGTTGGTATGATGAAGTAATGACCTATGTTCTCAGTCACTGGCTCCTAATCCTTGTCCCATGCCTTTGCTTTGAAAATGTTCTATTTCAAAATGTTTCCATCATTATCTAATTCAAGCATCATATAAAATGCACTTGGCTGGTTTACTCATAGGCTCTGCATCTGTGGAGTCAACCCACTATGGGTGGAAAATACTCAGAAAAAAATGCATCTGTACTGAATACACAAAATAACTTTTAAAAGGAAATATTTTCATTTATTTATTTGCATGAAGAGAGAGAGGAGAGAAAGAAATATAGAGAAAGAGAAAGAGAAAACGAGAATGAGCTACACCAGAGCCTAGTGCTTCTGCAAATAATCTATAGACACAGGTGTCATTTTGTACATCTGGCTTTGCATAGGTATGGAGGAATCAAACACAGACTGCCAGGCTTTGCAAACAAGCATCTTTAACCACTGATCCATCTCTTTAGCCCCAAAGAGAACTTTTTAAAGTTGGTATTCTCTAGCAATAATATAGCATAACAAGTATTTACATTATATTGAGTATTATAAGTAATGTAGACATGATTTAAAGTATATGGGTGGATGTGTGTAAGATGTAACATGCAAATGTATACAAGGCACTTCAGCATTAGTAGATTTTTGGTATGAGACAGGGCCCTGGAACCAGTCTTCCAAAGATACAGGGAGATGACTATATTTGCCATATATATATATAATTTAGAAAGGTAGTGAAGTGTGCTAGAGAATTTGAGCTTATGCTGTGTTTTTTTTTAATACTTTTATCTAGTTTCCCAGTAACTGTATGAGGCTGGTATTCTTATTTTTATTGTATAGTTGAAGAAACTGAGTCTGAGAAGATTTAGTAATTGATCAAGTCTCACATGATTGATGAGTGCTTTAGTTAGCTTGGGCTGCCATTGCACAATACTGTAGGCTATGCGGTATGATAGTGAAAGTGTATGTGCTCGCAGTCCTAAAGGATAAAGTCTGATTCAATGGGGTCAGCATGCTCGGGCTCTGGCCAATGCTGTCTTTCTGGCTTACAGATGGCACTTTCTCACTCGATCCTCACATGGTGGGGAGAAGAGTTGGGAAAGAATGATAATTCCTGTTCTCCATTTTATAAGGACACTAATCCCATCATGAGGTCCTTATGACATTATCTATTACCTTCAATATAGGAATTTGGGGGCATACATATATACAGCTCATAACTAACCCTGACCCCCCAAATTTATCCTCTTTTCCCCTGTAAAGTATATTCATTCCTTCCCAATAGCCTTGGATATCTTCACTCATACTAATCAAGTCTGAAGTCTAAAGCCTAAAGGATCATCTAAGTCAGACATGGACAAGACTCAAGGTGTGGTTTATCTCACAACAAAACCACTCTCTAGCTGCCAACCTCTAAAACCAGGTTAATGTATATGCTTCCTAAATGTGGGGGTAGAACATGCATAGGCTAGACATTCTCACTTCAAGAGGGAGAAACTAGAAAGGAGTAAAGGATTGTGATAGGGAACAAAAGCAAGTCTAAAAGTTTGCAATGCCATCAGCTGTTAAGGCTCAATAGTAACTTGTGGGGTTGATTCTCTGACATCAGGACTCACTGGGGTAGCGTACATTCAGGACCAACTGGGCTGGCTCCGTACTGGAAATTACATAGAAGAGGTATAGAGGAGGAAGCCCAATACCTTCCTCTGACCTGCACATGTGTGTCATGGGCCACATACCTCTGGGGATGTGTTTCTCCACATATAAGTGCATATACCGCACATACCACATTCAATGCATACACAGAAAAGAAATCTAGGTTAAATATTCAGTTTCATTGATTGTAAACTCTGCCTTCAGCCCACTAAAAACTGATTCAGTTGAGAGTTCTTTGTCACTTTATAACAAGAACAATCTCATTTCCATGGTTCAGTGAGCTCCTTATTTATGAGATCTCACTATTTCTATCAAAATTCTGTTCATACCGTCTATGCATTCTCCAAGAAGATGCAAATTTTCTTTACATATCTCACCTTTTCTTTCTGTGCCTTTACCAGATCTCCTGCATCAGTGCCTTCATTACAACCTTAGCTTTTCTAGCATGCATCCAGCCTCCTTTTCATACTAGGTAGTTCTAAAATGACTCCCACACTTTTATATACTGTTGTAACAGTGATCTACTTGTTGACATTATAATCTGAGTCCTCTAGTACTCTTGGGATAGTTTTGTGTGTGTGTGTGTGTGTGTGTGTGTGTGTGTGTGTGTGTGTGTGTGTGTAAGCATGCACAAGAATAAAATAAGGAGACATATCATCATCAAGCTGAAAACTAACTGGGCCCACAGTATAGTTATGGTCTGAGCTTCGACTGAAGTTATAAGACCTGTGACCTAGTTCAAAAGTTTTCATGCAGAAAGGAAAAATTCTTTCTTACTTTGCCTTTCAGTCCATTTCTATTTTCAATCTCCCAGATGCGAGGCCCTCCCGCATTGCACAGGGCAATCTTCTTTACCCAGCCTGCTGATGCTAATGCTAATCTCATCTGGAAACACCTCACACACACTCAGAAATAATAGTTAATCAAAGATATAGATACTCTGTGACCCAGTCAAATTGATGCATAAAATCAGCCATTAGAGTGAGTGCTGGAGCCTGGATACAGAGCTCAGAGCCCGTGATTTTATTACAATGCTCGACTGCCTGCCTGCTAACTACTACAGAGGGGATACTTGCTTAGTGTCAGGAACTCCTAGATACATTTTTTGTGTAAGTTGACTAACAAGTCTGTGAGAATTTAACTTAGGAGCTGTGTGATTTTCTAGTTACTGTGTGAGACATGCCTCAGCAATCCCAAGAATAGTCACATGGATCCCACCTTGGTCCAATGTTATTGTGAAGACTTCATTAGAAAAGGCTTATGGAAATACATTTTAAAAATAAATATTTATTTATTTATAAGGAGAGAGATAGAGAGAGATAGAGATAGAGATAGAGAGAGAGAGAGAGAGAGAGAGAGAGAGAGAGAGAGAGAGAGAGAGAGAATGGGTACACCAGGGCCTCTAGCCACTGCAAACAAATTCCAGGAGAATGTGCCACTCTGTGCATCTGGCTTTCACTGGGGAATCAAACCCGGGCTGCCAAGCACCTTAACTGCTTGAGCCATCTCTCCAGCCCAGAAATAATTTTTGAATCCTGAAGCATGACACAATGGTATGTGCTGCATGTGTGGAAATTACTTTATTAGTCAATATTTCAAAGAAGAAATCCCAAGAAGAGACAGATGGATATAATCTTATCCAATATTTCTCAAGGATCTCCTGTGTACCACTTAGCATCTTCAGGAGTTGGTGAGCTGATTTCCTCAAGATCCCTCTGTTTATTAGGGGAAGATCTGGAATTAGAAGTGGCCTGTGGCCAAGTGAATGGAAGACAATTTTGTGAAGGGCTGAGGGGATTGCTCAGTGGGTACACATCCTTGCTAGGCTAAAACGATGACCTGCATGGGGCTCCTTGGGAAGGCCAGACAGAAGCAAGCATCTGTAATCCCAGAAGATGGGAGCTGGAGGAGGGAGAATCCCCCGAAGCTTGCTGGCTAGCCAGCTTGGCATATACCCAGTGGTGAACAAGACACCGTCTCCTAACAAGGCAAGGCCTGACCCTTGAGGTTGTCTTCTGACCTCCACATGCCTGCAAAATAAATAAGTAAATACATAAATAAATAAATAACAAATACTCTGCAAGGTATTCCCTGACCCAGAGGTGAGAACCAAACTGAAGACTAGTTACTTAGGCAGAGTTGTTACTGAATTTACTACTGGGGTTTATCTCCTGCTGACTTTCCCTCCTGGTTTTCTGTATTAATTTCATTGTCTTTTGCTGGACATTGCCCTAATCCACTATCATAATATACTTTTCCAGTATAATAGATGATATTCCAACTTCATTAGCTGTTTAAGAAAATTCCTGCTCTAGAACATGTGACCTGGAGCTTATTTATTTATCTACTTTTAAAGTAAATGTAAGCAGAAGCAAGAGGTTTGGTTGAAAGCATTCAGTTTGGCCACACTTGTATTGCAGGTACTCAAAACCGTGTGTGTCCTCTTGGGGACACAGCCTCACCAAAGCCGGACTGAAGCCACCAGTATTAGATCTGCTGGTGTCTGCACCATGGAAAGAGGACCCTCTCCTGCGCTCTCTCACTCTCTGCAAGATAATGAGCCAGGATGCCCCAGGGCAGGAGGCAAGGATAAGCAGCTATTGGATTATCTTCCCTCTTGTGTCCCTGGCTCTCACTGGGCCCTCAGAAGGGGCAGGTTCATTATATTGCATCAGACTGGATCATGTTTGAAAGACTGCAGGCTTCAGTTTCTAAGTAAGGATGTGTTTGAGAAAATGAGAAACAGACTTCTCCCAGGGAAATGAAGTTTTCCATAGCTGGCCTCTGAGACTTCTGCTGAACAAACTCAAGGCTGAGTCAATCACAGCCAATTTTGAAAACTGATACTCAGTTTTTAAGAGTATAGAAAGATGATTTTAGCAAAAATAAAATAAAATAAAATAAAAATAGAATAAAAACCCTAACATCAAGGATAGAGGTAAATGATTTCATGGGTTAGCACAAAGCTAATAACATGAATGCAAATTTCTATTATAGAGTTTCTATTGCCAGGTTACAGTAAATTCAAGAGTTCCCTGGAGGGAAAATTAGCACTTATTTTATTTAGATTGAAAAGAATCATATTTATGATTCCATTGCAGGTGGTGTGTATATGTATATGTGTGTGCATATGCAGTGTGGTTTAACTTTACAAATTATAAATTAATCTATAACTTACATAGAATACGATTTCAATTAGTCCAAGTCTGGTATTTAGATGTCTTATTCTTTTAATGAATAAGAGAAAAGATGGAAATAATAACAACAACAATAGAAGCAGAAATGATAGTCATAACAATCCTTGCATGGTGCCCTGCAAAATTTATTCACTAAATTTTTATCTTTTAAACCTTTAAAACTCTTAACAGAGGGATTTTTGACCTGTTAGGATATTATTATTATTTCTTCTTCTTATTTCTTTTTTGCATGTGTAAATATGTGTGGTGTGTGTATATATGTTCAGAGGTATTTGGGTGCACATATGTTCGGGTATAAATTCATGTTTGTGCACATGTTTGTGGATGTCCATGTTGGGTGTCTTTCTCAATTGTTCTCTATGGTATTCTTTTGAAACAGGGTCTCTTGTTGAACATGAAGCAAACAGATTGGGCTAGACAAGCTAGCCAGCGAGCTCCAAGGATTTTCCTGTCTCATTTCCCTAGCTCTGAGATCACAGGAATGTGGCCTTGCATCTGGCTTCTCAGTGAGTGCTTGGGATCTGCACTCAGGTCCTCATGTTTGCATAGTAAGTACTTTACCAACCAAGCCATTCCCCTGGCTCCTGGTTATTATTGTTATGTTTAGCCATTGTCTCCCTGACTTTCTTGTTGCTGGGATAAAATACCAGGTCAGAAGCAGATTGTGAGAGGAAAAGGGTTTGTTTTGGCTTGGAGTTGCAGAAGTAGAAGGAAGAAGGTATGACAGCTCAGGGAACATCTCATGGGAATCAGGAAACAGAAGACCAAGTGGGGCTGGACTCTCACACCTCAAGGCCCATCTCCAATGACCCGCCTTCTCCAGCAAGGCTCTGCCTCCTGAAGGTTCCACAACTTCCCCAAATAGTGCTACCAGCTTGAGTTAAATAGACAAACACCCGAGCCCATAGCAGACATTTTACTTTGAAACCACCATGTGCATATCATTGTTATGATTTTTTACTGCTTCCCTAATCCTTTATGTACCACTGAGTGAGATAGGTTCCACCATACAAGTTAAAGAAAATCAATTTCTTTCCTTAAAGCATATTAAATAAGTCACAGTGAGATATTTTTAAATCAATAAAATTAAGATATTTCCAGAACACAATATATCTTTAGAAAAACAACACTCCAGTCTGCAACATGTATTTTAAGAGAAAGGTATTTAACACTTAAAACTATGTAAAAAGCCTTACAGTGATATAAAAAAACAATTAGTTGTTGCTAAACACACATTCATTCTGATCTTTGTAACTGTTTCTAGGAGACATATATTTCATTCAATTCAATGAGACACAGGGTTGCCTGGGAGAGAGGTTTGTTGAGGGTCCAAGGGAAGCTGGGGATACAGGTATGCCTGGCGTGACTATACGATTTTGCCCTGCATTGGACTGGGTCACCTGGGGAATGAAAGACTATTTAGAGTATGTGCCTGCTCACATGTTGTCTCTGCTTTAACTGCAAAGGCAGAACATGGCTGACTCTGAGTCATGTCCCCACCCTAGAGTGTGGGGGGAACCCCAGTCCAACCACACAATGAGAGGAGGAGGTAGTTCCCCAATGTAAAATCCAAGAATCATTTCCAGATGGAGAGAATGGATGATGGACAACAGATGTCCACCTCAGGCCCTTCTGCCATCTGTGGAGTTAAGAAGCTCCAGGAATGTCTGTATTCACAAGCCTTCCTCTTACCCTCAGCTCTTCTTTCCTAGGTAACTCCAATGTTTCCAGTTGCAAAATGGAATACATTTCTCCTATAAACAGAGTTATAAGTGCTAGTTTAGCATAGTTGATATGGCACCGTTTTAATACATATTTCAAATTTATTAACCTCAAAGAGCCTTTTGTGGTCAGTTTTGAGGATTTAACTCTAATTTATTATATAGTATCTATGGGACTATGTATGCCAAGAAACCAAACACTCAAACCAACAGACAAATTCTTGAAACATAAACTTTGGTTTTATGACTTCTAAACTGTGTGGCAGAATTTGGATAGACTGAGACCACCCAGAGAATTCCATACAGGTTCTGAGGCTGGACAAGAGGTAGGCAGCATGACTTTATCACCCATCAATCTCTTGTTGGCATCAAGACCTGACTTGTCTTCCTCAAGTAGTGTCTCATGATATGGAGGAATCTGGGTCTTAGGGCTCTGGGTAGCTGATATTGTGCTGATGACACCATGATTCCAGGCATGTGCATCTTCAGCCTGTATTGTTGTTTGAAAACAAGGGCAGGGATGTATTTCAATCAAGAGAACTTCTTCCTATTGGTTTAAAGCACTTTAACACAAAAATATAAGAAATTATACAAACTATTTTGTGCGGAGTATAGATACTGTACGCTCCTCCCTTCCAACCCCATGCCCCCAACAGATCCACTCTTTGGCATATTTAAGAATTTATGTTATAAAATAAAAATATGTCTTTTTTTCTGTGGAGTATGGTATGTGTGATGTGTGGTGTAGATGTGCATGTCTTGTGCACGCATGTGTAGAAGTCAGAGGAGAACATCGTGTGTCCTCTTACAGCTCATCTGTGTGGTTCTTACTGCCAGCAAGCCTCAGTGATTCTACAATCTTCACCCCTCTACCCTACAGACTGGGGTTACAAGTGTGTGTTTACGTGTGACTTTTTTTTTTAAACATGGATTCTGGGAAGTTGAACTTGGCCATCTTTGGCCGGAGAGCAACCTCCTAGTTAAACTGCAAGAGTTCTTAACTGCTGAACTATCTACCAGGCCACAAATAAATTTCTTCATATGAAAGTCAATTTCAGCTTCTAATTTTATCAATGTTAAGGAAACTGAGAAGGAAAAAGAGTTTGGAGTGTTTTGACCAGTCTGAGAGAGGGAGTGGGCACTGGGGAAGGGAGGCGACAGTACAAGTCAAGTTTGAGAAGCCCCGAGTGACGCTCATGTGATGGACTGAATATTTCCATCTTCCTCAAATCCCTGTGTTCAAATCCTGGCTCCAATGTGATGATTAAGTGATGGGGCTTTGGGGAGGTAGTTAGGTGACTAGGCTGGAACTCTCGTGTATGGGATTAGTATTCTTATTTTTAAAAAGGGGACGCTAGAGAGCCCCCCCACTACATCTCTCTCTCTCTCTCTCCCATGAAGACAGCAGTTGGTAACTCTCGACAGAACTTAATAAAGCTGCCCTCCCCTCAACATCTTAGACCCCTAGATGCAGAGCTGTGAGGAATACATTTCTGCTGTTTGTAAGGACTAGTTTATGGTATTTATTACAGCCACCCCCCTCTTTGAAAATCATTGCTTTCTCTGTCAAGCCCATAATAACTAACTTCTCAATTATGGCAAGTCAGTAGGATTGACAGAGGTATCATGATTAACATATAAAAAAGACAGAAAAGAACTGGAATTTTCCATCCCCCCCACACTACCAAGGGCTCTATGCAAGGGAAGAAGCATGTGTGAGACAAGTGTGTGGTATGGGAATGCTGGAGAAGGCAGGTACTATGTAGATGACCCATAAATTTCATGTTCTCCTGGCTGTGCACCATTGAGCCTTCAACCTTTTTCCTGCTCTGGTCCATTTCTACTACCTATCTCTGTCCAAATCTTTGTTCAGGGAGCCAAGAACCTAGAAATGCTAGTGATACCCTCTGGTCTGAATAGCTTTTTCTGCCTGTAACACCATGGTTTATGGCATGCAACTTTAACTCACCAGGGCCTAGTTAAAATAATACTAAGCTTCTTTATGTAAGAAAATCACACAGTATGCTTTCCTTTTCTGTGTTTTATTATTAATTTTATGTACTTTACAACACCCAGGTTATACTTCTTGCTTTACATAATCCTTTATCTTTTGAAGACACTGAAAACATTAGCTTTGTGCATTTGCCCATTTCTACGGGTCTTCATTCCTTTTGTTTATCCATTTCTGCTGAGGGCAGAACTTGAATGGAGCCTTAGATGGATTCATTCACAGCAGAATGATTAAACAGAAGCAACCCCAAGGTTCATATCATCTGTTGGTGCTCAGAGAAGCCATGACCTGGAAGAGGCCAGGCCAGACATTTAAGCTAGAAAGCCATAGAATGAAGGACATGGATATGAAGGTTGCAACTGTAATCTGGGCTTCAGTCGTGAGTGCTGGCCTCTTGTACACTGGAGGATTCATCTGGTCTTTCTCCCTGGTTTGGGGAGGGAACCTCTAAGCCAAAGAATTTGTCTGGTCTTTCTTCCCAGTTCAGAGAGGGAACGACTAAGCCTTTGGAATTTCCTGACTATTAAGGATCTGCATGTTTCAGAGTGGGCCCTGATAGCTACTGAGGTGACTCAGGAGTGGAAGGGGTGGTGCAGAAGACCACCCATGTTATTAGAGGGGGGGCTTTGAGCCACATATCAGTCTACCTTCCTAACCTCTGGGAGAGAAGGGGCCAGGGGCCAGAAGGTTGAGCTCAGTTATATGGCCACTATTTAATTAGTCATGTCTTCATACAAAGTTCCAGTGTAAACTCTGGACACTGAAGCCTAATGTAGCTTCCTGATTAGCAAACACACTGGTTTTCTGGGAGGCAATACACCTTGATTCTATAGGGACAATTCACAGTCAGTCTCTGCTGGGAACCCTTCCAGACATCTCACATAGCTCTTTGTTTGGTCCTGACCAGTGTCCTTTATAATAAAATTACAATTATAATTGTAGTGCTTTCATGAGTTTTGTTATTTTAGCAAATTGTGAGATCTGAAGGAGGTCATGGGAACTGCTTGGGTTTGTATGGTGACTTGGTTAGAAGTGCTGAGCTGGCAATCTGAAGCGAGGGCAGTCTTGCTGGGGATTGTGTTCTTAACTCCTTGGAGTTCGACACTTAATGACAGGGATGAGCTCAGAACTGAGCTGCACTATAGAATTCGTTCATAATCAAAAGTACTTGTAGGATTAGCCACACAGTAGAGTGGGGAGTGCCAAGCATCCAGGACTGAATCAGATCACTACCTTGTAGTGATGCCAATCCCAGGTGATCTAGAGGAAAGTCCTAGGGTCAGAGTCTGAACACCCACCCCTTATCATTATGTCCAGATGGAGGAGGGACGGGAGATGTTTGAGGAAGGGGAAACAGCTCCTAAGGGTATATGGACTTGGAATGGCTTATAAATTTATGTGCTCTAATTTAGAAGAAAGGGTGGCTTTAAAAATTCTTTATGGTCTTTTTAATAAAAGAAACTCTGAGGCAGCAGGATGGTCTTTTCTCTACTTTTCACTCTCAGTTCTTCCAAACACATGCTGCAGTGACTAACATTCAACTCTCTCGATATAGTTTATTTTATTGTCCCATTATATTTCTTCTGGAGTTTGCTTTTTAGTTTAGAAGTATCTGCATCTGGAGCTCATTTGTGGTAGCTAGAGGTCCTGGTGTGTCTACTCTCTCTCTCTCTCTCTCTCTCTCTCTCTCTCCTTGCAAATAAATAAATAAGCAAACAAATAAATAAATAAAATATACATGTATATCTGAAGCAGGCATCTTAACAAAGGAAACAGGTTTATTTAGCTCACAGTTTGAAGGCTGTAAATCTAAGATCAAGCTGCCCATGTGTATGGCATCATGACGGAAGCACATGTAGGAGGAAGAGATGACATCCCAAGACCAAACAAGGAGGGGTCACAGGAGGAGGTTTTCCTTTGCCAAGCATGTGACATTTCTGTGGATTTTCTGCTTTCAGTGGAGTTGGTGAAATTGACCTCTTGAGTTTCAGTAGTTGCCTGGAACATAGGTAGCAAAGCAGATCCATCCCCTCTGTGGGGAAAGAGGGGACCTGACCCTGACATCATAACATCTTATAGCCCACCTAGATTGTGCTCACAGCTCTACTGTCTTGAGGTTCTCTGTGGTGTGAACTGTAAACACACAAACCAAAAAGTGGACCATCTGCAAGCTTTGATCTGACTAGTTTCTGAGAAGGATTTTTGCTTCTTGTATTAATGCTGGTTGATGGCAATATGAAGGTTTAAGTATGATAGCATTGCTTGTAGTAAAATAGGATTTGGGGCAGCAATTCTCTAACCACCAACGCTGTGTTTGCAGAAATTAAAACTTGAGGGAGCATATCATACTTAAGTCAGCACCTCTACTCAGACCACATGGATGATTCAAGCAACACTTCCCTTCCTTTGGAATGGACCGGCCTGAGGAGTGAATTGACCTGGGATTGGCTGTTGGCTGGTCAGAGGCATCAAGGGCTTGAACTAGTTGAGATTCCAAGCTTGGATGAAAGTCTCCAAGCCTTGTTTTTGAGGCAGATTTGTTGTAAAAATCTGAAGCTAAGCCGATGTGTCAATGCAAAAGGCAAGTATTTTGTTTTTCTCACCAACTATGCTTATTGCAATAGTAAGAGGGGTGAATAAACCCTCAGCTTCAGGTTTTATGCTGTGCTCACTCCCACTCTGAAAATGTACAGCTCTGCATGGCTGTCATCTCTTGAAAACTCCTGTCAGCCACACAGCAGGGCTTCTTGGACATTTCTGGCAGATCTACCCAAACCTTCAGACAGGCTGGCTTAGAGAACATCTCCTTCCCCTATGGCATCTGAAATACACTGACAATGGTGATACATTAATTTTCACAAATGTACAGTAAATGTGGTATCTAGTCCTAGGATTGTGGAGTGTACCATGGGGAAGGGACAGTGACTTGATGGTTATGGGGAGTGTATCTGTGATGTGTGTAGGGCTCAATATTGCTAAACTATTTATTAATAGTGTTTTCTGAGGGAGGAATGAATGTCCTGATAATAACAGTGAAGGAGTCAAGATGTCAGATTGCTGAGTGATAAAGCAAATAGGTTTTGTATCTATTTTTTTTATCAGGTGTAAAATTTGTGCATGACTTTTTTGTTGTTGCTGCTGGTAGAGGAGAAAAGATGAGTGGAAAACCCCTCAGCTTTCCTCACCATTCTTTTCAGAGGCATGTAGTTGGGGACCAAAATCTGGCCTTAATCTATTGACAAGATCCTGTCCCCTGTGATGCCAACCCACCCTACAGACCTTGCTGTTGAGGAATTAGTTCTTGTCTCCTTATAGACCACTGCGAGTGACAACCAACAGTGACGTCATTCTAGGGTGCGCAGTTGTTAAACCATTTATGTGACTTTAATAAACAGAGTAAACTTGCTGACCACTTCAGAGGTCTAGCATTGATTTCCACAGTGCATGGTACTTTCTGCTTGACTTTGACATGTAGAATCAATTTTATTTCATTGCAATGGACAGTCGTAATAGGTCAGCTAATTTGAAACTAACAATCTTGCTGTGTAAAAGGAAAAATGGTGTCGTGGTGAGTAAGTGGTGGACAAAAAAGGTGGGGTCAGGGTTGATCTGCTTATAATAACCCTCTCTTGAGAATTCCTTAAATTTCTTAAAGAGCAGCACACTCAATGACCTAAAGACTTCACACCAGACACACCCTTTCTAAAGGTCTACACACCTCTCACCACCATCACCCTGGGGACCAGATAGACATCCAGTGCCCGAAGGTGGGGACAAGCTACTTGCAAACTCCAGCATCCTCTCAGTGATTTTTTGGGCTTCTCTCCCCATAAACTCTTGCTCTCTATCTTTTCTGGGGCCAGGGATGGAACCCAGGACTCCACACAGGCTGTCACATGCTCTCCCACTGAGCTATACCCTCATGCCTCCCACTGACTTCCACCTGATTATTGAATCATCTTCGTTTTCTCAGCAAGCTTAATACAATCTGGTCCATGAGGATTAAGCCCTTCCCATATGTTCCTATTTTGTTTAATCTTAATTTCTTCCATTGCCATTGCATTTTGTTTCATCTTTCTCTCTCTCATCTTTGGTTCATTCAGTGTAGCTTGCTCTCTGCAAGCATTTCTTCAAATAGACGGGAATCCAGAGTTTTAACAGAGTTTGCTTCTCCTATTCTTTTCTCTTTATTTCCCTTAATTAATCTCAAGAACTTGTACTCCAAAGAAATTTAGGGTGCTCTATTCTACATCCTTTGTTTTGCCTTTTATTTCCATGTTCTCATATTTATATATATTTAGAAAAAAGATCCAGTCGTATATATTCCATATAGCCTGCTAATGACCATGAGCAAGTTCATATTTTGTAGCCTTTAGCTTTTAGTCTTTGGTTTTCTTATGACAGGCAGGTTGGAATATTTTATAAATACTACATTATTTGGTTAAAGCATCTTTTTCTTATGTACATTATAAGACCTGTTCCTAGAACTCTCACAAATGATTTTTCTTCTCATTAATATTGGACTTTTCTCTATACCTACCTTCGTGTGTAGATTTACCAATTTTATTTCTGTTTGAAGGAGTGAATTCACTACAAAATTTTAAAGCATGAACCTAGTTTATAACTAAACTGAGCATAGCTACTGGGATCTTTATTCCCCTAGAGTTTACATGGATTCTGTAAGGCAGCTTTTCAAATTAGGAGAAAATGATGAAATCTAGAAACTCAGGAGGTGGTCCAGAGATGGGAAAGCCCAAGAGAATCCTCTGAGCCAATGGACCCACCCTGCACTGCCAAGGACAGACTTACTTTTCTCCAGCCCTTTCTCTGGGCTCATCCAATTAAGGTCTCTGGGGACCCTTCATTGATTATATGGCTAACAGGAGGGAGATTTTGGCCCATAGACCACATAGGTGGGCCAACTCACTGTCTGAGAGGTAGTGTTCATTGTCCAAAACTTTAAAATATTTCCTTTCAACTAGATGAGCTGGGCTAAATAATTGCAGATGGAACTGACCATGGCTGTCAGACTCACAGTCAAACTGCAGACTAGAACTAAATTTGCCTGTCAGAATATTCTCTAGGCTATTGTGTAGCTATTGATTTCTATTGTCTT
>PVHP010028573.1:0-23039 GCA_004024765.1 Zapus hudsonius | reverse complement strand
AAAAAAATAAAAATAAATAAATAAATAAACTCAAACAAAAGTAATCATCCTCATAATAGCTGGGCATGGTGCTCACCTCTGTAATCCCGGCACTCATGAGGCTGCAGCAGGAAGATTGTTGTGAGTTAGTGGCCAACCTGGGCTACGTATTAGGTTCAAGTCTAGCCACAGACCCTGCCTTTAAAAGCCATAATTATAATTGTAATATAATAATAACAACAACAAATCATAATGATAAAGAAAACATAAGCATGATGAACTTCAGATAGAGTAAGTACCTGGATCTAACAATGTTCTCAACACCCTACCTGTACTTACACTCTATATTCATTCATTCACTCATTCATTCATTCATTCATTCCTTGGCTTGCTTCTGTATTTTAGAATCAATTCATTATTTCCGGGAACTGTGATTGAAGTAAAATTGGAGAAAGTGAACTTATTTAGGCACTTCTCAGTCAGGGACTGAGGCCTGGAGTGAATAGGAAATACCAATCCACATGCCATCTTTCTTGACAAAACTGGAACTCTTGTCTGTCGGAGACTGATCTACAAGCAATCCCTGCTGCCCATAATCCAACATGCTGTGGCTGTGATCCCAACCCCAGTTGAGCAGACTCTGGGGTGATCATCCAGATTTATTAACCAATCAAAATTTTCTCTTGCCTACCTGTAAAGGTGGTGGTCATGCCCCCTTTTGCTCTCTTGGCTTCTATAGCTTCTTCCTGACTCTTGCTTTCTTGGGAGACTCTCCTGTGATCAGCATTCGTCCCTGTCCTTGCCCAGAAGCTTGACTTGGTGAGGACAGAAACCCCCATTTCTTAATTCTAGCCTCTCTACATGTCTCTACAATTTTTTCTTAGTTACATATATGAACCCCATGCATATTTACATTCTGGGTATCACGTCATATATCATATCATATCATATCGTATTGTATCATATCATATCATCATATCATACATCATATCATATCACAAAACATCACATCATCTCCTTATTTCCATGTGGCTAGCTTCTACTTCTTCCCTAAACTCCCTCCAAGGCGGATGCCATGTGCGTCCCTCTTCCACCTCCATTCTAACGTTTCTTTAAATGTACCTTCCTTGAAAGCCTGTTTCCACCCAAAGTGCCTCACTCCTCTAATCCCAGGACTTGAAAGGCTGAGGCAGGAGGATTCCTGTAAACCAGTGTCGTCTTGAATGAAACTGTCTCAAAGCAACAACAGCAACAAGAAGCATAATTTCATGAGGATGAAAGATAACATTGGTTGCCAGCTTGACACGATCTAGAATCACAGGCAAAACTCTTGGCACATCTGTGGGATGGTGGAAAGATCCATCCCAGATATGGGCAGTGTCATTCCATGGGTCCCAGGCTACACAAAAAGGAGCAAGAAAGTGGAGCGGCAGCATTCATTTCTGTCTGTTGCAGATACAATATGACCAGTTGACTCATGCTTCTGATGCCGTGCTGCCAAAGTCATGATGAACTGTATCCTTTCTTAAACTATAAACTGAAATAAACTTTCCTCCCATAAATTGATTCTTGGAAGGTATTTGGACACAGCCATGAGAAAAGTAACTGATACATGGAGATCAGAATCTTAATTCTATTTTCAATCTATGACACGTGTAATTCCAGTGGTAAACAAACACTGGAGACTGAGGCAATGTCTTGCCATGAAAATATGAGGGCTTGAGTTCAGATGCCCAGAGCCCATTGTAAATGCTGGGCATGGGGGTGCATGCCATGGCCTAGGAGGCAGAGACAGGTGGATTCCTAGGGCAAGTTGGATAGCTAGACTAGTTGATGTGGTGATCTCTGGGTTCAATGAGAGATTGGAGACTTATTGAGGAAGACATTTTGTTTTAACTTCTGGTCTCCACAAGCATGCGCACACACACCCATGCATGGAATATATACACATATAAAAAAAGAGGACAAGCAATGGTTATTTTCCCAGCTTGATTTTCATTATTTTTGTTTTAAATAATATATAATATATATTCAGGACAGATTTGATATGAAGAGAAATTTTTATGGAGCTAATTAAAAAAAGTTTTCACTTTTCTTTGTTTTGTGTAACAATAAAGTCTATCTCTTCAAGATAAAAGTGAGTTCTTAGCATTTATGTGAGTGAGGACTTTGTTATAATTACAGATTTCTTATTTAATAATTTCTATTTAATGTAATGCCTCCTATAAAAGTCAACATACCACCGAACATAAAGTGGGCTTATATTTCTCAAAGCTGTCATACTATAATTGAGACTCCCGAGAACCTGAAAAGTGCTGAATTAGGCTTCATATATTCACAAAGAGAAAAAAAAAACATGTTGAATGAGCCTATACTTCTGGTAACAGGTTGTGGCACCTGGGCCATGGATACAGCTTAGACAACTCTTTCTGTTCGTTGTGGTCCTGGGGTGAAATTCAGAGTCTTCACCCACCACTAAGCCATGTCCTAGGCCTTTGTATATTTTCTAAAAATAACTTTCTTGTATATATTTAATGTGTACAAAATGATACTATGGGATATACATGCATTTTAAAATAGTACAGTGAAGTCAATTAACATATCCATGATCCCATAGAGTTAGCCTTTAAAAACACTGGACAAGAGATCTGTTAACTCAACCAAACTATCTATCACAGAACATTTCATCAGCTACAGTCCTATTGGGTACATCAGTCCTCTAGACCTGCTCAGTCTGTGTATCTGCTCCTGTGTGCTCTCGATCTGTGTCACCATTTCCTCAAAAAAAAGGTCAAAGATACAGAGATGGGTATCACTTTTAGAAGCACACAGATGGATCCCTAATCTCTGCTCCTACTTCGACCCTATTATTCCCACTGACAGTGGAATCTGGAGAGTAGAGAGGACTTTCTGTCTCAATGCCATAGCCAGTGCCAAAAGATACAGAGATACCTGGAGAAAACACACTTAATGACTACAAGCTAAAAAGGTGCACAGGCTGACTGGGTCAGAGGGCTTGAGCCCTCGTCTTCAGTAATGAATGTCACTCTATTCATCTCTAAAATGTGCCTGTGGTTTTGAAAATGCTGTTTTTTGAAGAATGAAATAACATCAGAAGCACTAGGCCAAATAATCAACTTAAATACATAAAACATCTTCAGAAATATCATTTCCTTTTATCTATCCTTTCTTTGAAAATTTTTTATGCATGTGTGTCTGTGTGCACATGTGTGCAGGCAGGAGAAAGCCTTGGGTGCCATTTTAAAGAAACCTGTTCACTTCTTTTGTAGACAGGATCTTTCACTGGCCTAGAGCTAATCAATTAAGCTAGACTGGCTGGCCTAGGAGTCCCAGGGATTTGCCTGTCTCTACCTTGCCAGCTCTAGGACCACAGGTGAGCAGCATTTTTAAGTGAATACAGGGGTTCAAACTCAGTTCTTCAGGCTTTCAAGGCAAGTATTTTACGACCTGAGCTATCTCCCTAGTCCTTTCTAGCCTTTCTTGAAAAATAATGGCTTTGCTAATAATGATGGAAGGTCAGCAGCACTGTAAAGTTCACCTGGTGGTGGTTTAATGGAGTTATTTCAATACCTCTCATCAAAGGGGATGTCTAACTGAATTAATTAAATTACTATGTGTTGGTGGTATGCAATAAATATCAGGATCTGTGACAAGCCTTCCACATCATTTATGTCTTTTGATCTGCTCAATACTCATCAAATTAGGCATTATTACTGAATACCTCAGGAAACTGAGACATGCAATGATCTGGGCACAAACTAGAAACTGAATTTCCATTAGGTTAAAAAGTTGAAGAAAATAAAAATTGGAGATATTCTTAGTAATAGTACTGTGATAGGAACACACAAATACATAGTCACTGAACAAACTGCTATAGTGAACACATCACCCAATTACAGGAAGAAAGGCTGCAGTGGGGTTGGTGCCTGTGCTTGTCTGGGAGCAGAGGCATGAACGGTTCTCAGTGCACTGCCTTTGCAAGGATATTTACAAGCAAGTGTGTAAGATAAAAATACTGTCTTCCTTTTCCATGGAGGGCAAGTTCGCTTGCTTTCCAGTGCCAAAAAGACAATGGCTATTCTGAGGCCCTGATCACTCAGGATTATTGCTCATTATCAATGCTCTGGACTTTCAATGTGTAGGGGTTTTCTCCTATAATATAACCTACTGTACTATTTTTTTGACATAGGGTCTCGCTCTAGCCCAGTGTGACCTGGAATTCACTATATAGTCTCATGCTGGCCTCCAACTCATGGTGACCCTCCTACCTCTGTCAGGAGTGCTGGAATTAAAGGCATGTGCTCTTCATGTCCCTTTATTGCAGCTAAGTTCACACTGTGGCTACTGCTATGACTGTGAGGGATGAAGACCTTTCTCTCTGACCGAGGAAGGCTGTGCCTTCTGCTTGCATCCATGAAGAGCGGCGGGTGGGCTGTTAGCTTGCATGTGCAATCTCACTCTTCACACATTTTGACAAGTGCTGAAGGGAAAGTCGTAAACACTCCTGGACAGCAAAAGATCAGTTTATTTAAGGTGCTATGTGAAGCAACAGCCAGTAAGTAGGGAGGAAAATAATCATCCCCAAAGGCTGTACACAGGATGCAGCAGAAAGGCTTTGTGACAGGAATGTGTATGTTTGTGCCGAGAAGAGAGGGCAAAGAAAACATATTGCTTGGAGTCATGGAAAACTAATAAATATACATGATTGTAACAGCTTTCTAAAGACAGGTACCCTGTGCTGAACATGATTTATATGTTTGCTCTTGGCTTTCATGATAGAGTCACAAAAAGTTGTTAAAATCTTCTGAAGTCCAATGCTGCAGAAAACTATTTCATATCTACATTTTCAAAAGCCACCTAAACTGGTTTGCAACTATGCAACTTTTATATCCTGCAAACTGGGTGGAGCAAGAAGGGTTAATTTACTGTGAGGTATATTTCACAGTTAATAAAGTATAACAAGTATCAGTAAGTAAAAGAGACAGTACCTTCATAGGGGTATAGCAAGGAGACATTTTCCCTTTTCAATGGATTTAATTAACACAGCTCATCCACTGGGAGTCAGGAAATAATGAGACTGTAATAGTGTTTGCCTTCAGATACTGCAAAGTCTATTTAAAAGCAAGAAAGTGCGACCGTGTAATAAACCCCTACAGTTCCATGTGAAAGTTTCACATACACATTTTTACTTAGACGTAAGTAAAATTATTTATGCAAAACTCAACAGTACATACTTGTAGTAAAATGCCCACACACAGCACTAATATACGTGCAGTTACGCACTGCATAATGATTTCTGGTCAGCATATAGACTGCATATGTATATGACAATGAACTTATAGTATAGTACAGCTAAAGAATTCCTCAATTTCCTAGAAAATTGGAAACCATTGTCACGTTGTAGAAAAACACATTAATAATGTTTGTGGTGAGTCTGGTCTCAGCACACCCACTGGGATGGAATTCATAGAAAAATGTAGCTCATATAAGCATGTATGTGACATAATACTGATGGCTGTCACTGGTCTGTGTTGGCGCTTTGTGGACTGGTTGTGGAAGCTTTATGGGATGGAGATGGCTAGAGGAAGTAGATCACCCTGGGGAGGACATGGAGGTTTTGTAGTGAGTCCCTCTTTCTGTTCCCTCTCTTTGCTTCCTGGCTGTGGCTGCTGTGTGACTAGCTGGCCTCCAGCACCTGCAGTTTTCCTTCCCTAACACAATGGACTCAACTCCTTGGAATTTCAAGTTGAAATAAACCCTTCCCCCTTAACCTGCTTCTTGTCAGCCATTGGTTACAACAATAAGAAAATTAACTAATACACCATGCTTTCACTTTATCATTATTTTACAGTGCTTTCCTTCTACTTATAACAAACTTAACTGTGAGGACGTACACCTTGTTGAACTGGCAACATCTCATACATCTCATGTTTATTGTTTGTCCTGATTTAGTCAATCAGCTCATGAAATTAACCTAAATTGTCTAGGTTTGTGTAAGTAAACTATGATGGTCACATGATGAAATTGTATGAGGACACATTTCTCAGAATGTACCTGTCATTAAGTGGCACATGACTATATGCAATTTTAGTCTGTGTAATGAGAAGTACAGATCAGCGCACACATTTTCATAAGTTGTATAAGGAAATGAGCATGTGGACACCATGCCAGGCACAAACTCATGCAGACCTCTTCTTCACACTTCATAGAATATGTATCACTGTCAACCCTGTGTGAAAGAAACAGCAATGTGTTCAGATGAGGTATATAAATTGTGGATGAGTTACAACACATTTCTATGTTTCCTCTATTTCCTGCACAGCAGAGACAGACAGATTCTAGGAAGATGTTTCTTTATGATCATGGCTTCTGCTTTGTTTTTCCAAAAGGATCACAATTTTCTCCAGTAAAACAAGGTCAATTAAATTTCTCTGCATCAAAATTATTCAAATTCCTTTATCTGTTGCCACAGAAGAGGCAGATTATCCATCATAGTTTCTTCAAATGATTATTCCAACAGAAGTGGTCTTATTGAGACCTCTTATGTTTTTTGTTCTGTGATCTCTGGTGGGGACAACACAGGACAAATAAAAGAATGACACTTAATCTTATTCTTAGGAGTCTAAAAGTAGAGGATAAAGCATATGTGGAATGCATAACAGAAAACAACTGTGGCCAACTCCAAGTGAGACTTTCTTAAATTAATTAAGGAATATGACATTCCCTTAAAATAAAGAATTCATCTAGACTCTAAGCCCCTTCTATGATTCTATGTACATCTTAGCCAAGACCTTAGTGATGAAGTGTCTCTGATTATCTTTTATTTTCTTCTCCATTGTCTTTTCCTAGATGATTTTAACCAGTGCCAAGACTTTAAATCCCATAATTATGCTAATAAATTGCCAATTCATATCTTTCCACCAGACTTCTCTTTGCATTGGAGACCTGAATAACCTGATGTGTCTGCACATCTCGATTTGGACAAATAAAACATATCAAAAACATAACAAAAATAAGACAAAACCCTCAGTTCACTCTCCTCAATAATGACTAACACCATGAAACAGACATTATTCTAAGCACTGTACATGTATTTAATTAACATTTAATCTTCAGGCACACTTATAAGATAGATGTTATTTTACACAAAAGGAAACCAAGGCAAAGGGTGTGAAGTTGGTAAACACTGATAAGGGATGGCAGAGAATAATTATAAAAATATTTTAAAATATTTCAGTGGATGTTATATAGATGGATGTTAAGTTATTTATGAAAATGAGAGTGAGTTGGAATTACATAACTTGCATGGAGAGGCTAAAGTCAGTGAACCAAGCACATTAACAACACTCCCTTCACTCTCAGACAAAGCTCACTAGTGAGAAGAGGAAGGAACCCTAATTCTCTGAAGAGGGTGTTTTGCTCACCCCATTTAACCAGATAATTACTCTGTTCTAGTCAATTGGTTCCAGGCTTCCCTTGGCAATGGGAAACATCTCACAGAGTCTGAAATGGATAAAACCTCAGAAATGAATATCATAGTTTTCAATCCAAGGTTCTAATCTCAGAGAAAAAAAATCAAGCCCAGAGATAATGACCGATAATTGTGAAATCTCTGGTTGCATTGCACGCTTGTGGTGTCCCTGAGATGAAAGTGGTACAGTTACTTTACTTTGACTTTCCTGGGGGTGGAGATGAGCTCCAGGGGTTGCCTGTCAGTGAGCTGTCACTGTAGGAACACAGTGGCAGGTGCTGAGACTTGTATTCTCTGCTGGAGGCTCTGTTAACTTTTCCAATTTTTGATAGTGTTGCCAGTACCTTTTTTGTTGTTGGTACAAACACCCGACCAGAAGCAGCTTATTGGAGGGAAGAGTTCATTTCAGGCTTACAGATTCCAGGGGAGACTTCACTGTGGGGGAAGAAACTGGCTTGCTCACTTCATATGTTCACAGCAGAAAGGCAGAACCAACCACTAGTACCAGCAATCACTAATTGCCAGAGCTCAAGCTACTCTCAACATACCTAGCAAGGCTGGACTCAAGATCTTCACCCCAGTGACACACCTCCTCCCGCAAAGCTCTGCCTAATGAAGATTAAGTAGGAAGTTTAATTAAACATACCTAAGGCTATGGGACATACATCTACATTCAAACCACCATAGATAGTGATAAGGTATTTGTGATGGTTAGGTTTTGTTGTCAACTTTTTAATTATCTTTTTAATTATCTTGGGTGGATTTCTGAGGATGTTTATAGGAAGGCAGCCTCTCAGCAACGGGAAGGATATAAAGAAGCTTAAAGAAGCTGGACATAAACATCCTTTCCTGTGTGGGCCATGCAGGAAGGAAATTCCAGACTTAAGAAGCCATTAAGTCTGGGGAAGGGTTGTAAGACCCCACCCTAAGGCTATATAAAGGGGAAGAAATTCTCTTCTTGGCATGCCCCCTGGCTCTCCTGCCTGTTTGCTGTTCTGGTGTGTGTTGTGTTGGTGATGGGTTTTTCTCTGCTCAGACCTGTGAAAAGAGGACCAGCTTCTTTCACTTTTATGGGACTTCCCCTGGATTGTAGCTTGAATAAATCATTTCCTCCCATAAACTGTGCCTGGTTTGGAGATTCATCCCAGTGGCGTGTGGCTAACTACAACAGTATTAAACATTTAATTTATGAGAATTTTCATGTAGTTTTCTTGGACTATAAATACCAGATATTTATAACCTAAGAGTATATTCTTATAGACTGAAATAATAAGAAAGAATGATAATCTGGAGTCTCCTGCAAATGTAGGAAACTTAATTCTTCCTTTACTTAAACAACTGAGTCAAAATAATTTGTTATATTAAATTTGGAGAAAAAGCAAGAACCTTTTTTTTCAAGATATTTATGTCTTTTCCACTGTGAAGAGGTACTATCATATATCAATAACGAAAGTCAAACCCAGTGAGTAATGGGTAATGAACCATTTTAAAAAGAGAAATATAAATGAACAATAAAAAGAAATATAAATGGTATGATTAACTCTCTATACTAATAAAAAGAAAATTAAAATTAAGAAGTGGAATAATGTTTAACCTACCAGGTTTTCAAGTATTAAATGATAAAGAAACCTAGCATACTGTAGGACTAAAGGAGGTATTATTTTTTTTGCATTTGTTTTGTAAGTTTCTATGTTCCTTATTTTTATTACATGGGTCAATTATTATGAATTTGAAAACAATGAAAATTAATTTTCATTTTGGGAATTTGGACAAAAAAATCAAATAAACACAGAACACTATGGAATTTCTTTGAGACAATTGCTTGAATCTCCATTTGTAGTTTCCTATATAAAATTTCTCCTATTCATTCAACAAACACTAACTTTCATTCAGTGAGGTATGTCTATCTCACGTATAATCTAGCCCAATTTGAATCTATAATTTCTTTATGAGCACATTTGATTAGAACTGAAAAATGAACTCTAGCTCTGGCCCTTCTCTTAAAAAAATTCCATTTCTCTAATATCCTGACTCTTGAATCTCCCCTTTATTTGTAAGTCTGGATCTCTCTTTATCGACACTGATCTCCAGGTTCCTCAGAGATGACAGTCTTTCTCATTACTTAGTCAAAATTATCCTGTCTTCTTACTAATCAAAACCAGCTACTCAATTTCTCTAACCACTTCTTCAAACCCTCTGTTTCTTGTCTGCTCATGTAAAACCCACCTTATGCATCTCATCTTTATGGATAGTTTCTTATGCACAAATATTGTCATAAGTCATCTTATTTGATTCAAAATAAGTAAAAAAACCGTGTTCAACTCAGGTTGAAATTAGTTACAAAAATAGTACTTCCATTGTTACTTCTTGCTACTATATATTTACTTATATCATCAAATATTTTTACAGGACATGATTTTAAGACATTAGGATGGTGTTTTTATATTCTACAAAAATACCAGATGTAGTCTTCGTAAACCACTTTTCCCCTAAGTGTTCAACTGAATTGGAATTATCTAGGCAAACTGGTTCATCTTAAATGGACCAAGTCAACACCTGTACATGTGGGATTGACACCTTTGTTTTCTTTTAGCAAGTGTTTAAATTGATTGCTCTTCCTTTGCCTTGATAATTCATGAGAATTATAGGTTCATATTTTGCTCTGATAATACTTACAGATAAGTTTAAATATATTTTAATGTCTCCAAGGAGAATGATTTTGTAAGACAAAGATGAAACTACTGGCAAAGTTTTGGGTTGTTTCTTAAAATGATGAGCACCTTGATTTTTGTTCCTTACTAATTACAAGGTGGTTCATCAATGGACACATTAGCACTTCTCTGTGTTCTAGGATTTCTCACAAAGCAGAGTTATGAATGTGTTACATGTGAGTGATGTGAAGGGGTAGTTTAAATTCAATAATATCTGCTTCTTTGAGGGGGTCAATTATAATAGAGAAGAGTCTGAAATGTGTTTGTGGCTTAGAAATGAGCTTGGAATTCAGTGTTTTCCCCTCCTTGAATCTCCCTGCACTAAGGATTTTGCCTGGTCATTGTGTTGATTTCCAAGTTCAGAGCCTCCCAGGGTTCTTCTGGGGCTGCCAATGACCTTGAAGCACTGATAACAACCTCTGGTCACTAGCACCCATTAAGACAGATTCCATTTAGGAAAATGGGTTTTTTTTCAAGGGGAGTGAGCAGCTGGGTCTTTTCTGAAAATGGCGATTGAGCACTAATGAGTTCTTGTGAAGTTACAAGTGACAATGTCACTGGAGATCTAGCTCTAGCAAGAATGAAAAATACATTTTTTCCCTTTTCCATTGTTCGTCTGCCCTTCAGTCAGAGGAATGAGAACGCCCTGAATCAGAAAGAACAAGAATTAGAAAAGTCTTTTTCTCTTTTTCCTTTATTCTTTTTAATGCTCACCTCATCTTAGTGAAGGTGAGAAAATTATGCAAAAATCCTTTGAATATTGCACTATTTTGTCAAAACAATTATGCTAGAGTTAAAATGGGGTTTCAATCCTATCCTTTCTCCTGAAAATATTATCAAATATTTTTTGTTAAAATGTTACACAAAATTTCCTAAAGGTATTTTTCAGTATCTCAGAATCAATGTCTGGCAGGATATAAATACTAATTAACCCAATGACAGCAGCAGTGACTTTCAAGTAGTTTACTGTCAAAACCACTCAATTAATATACTGAGTACTGAGTATACTTTCTATGTGATCTCAAAACACTTTGTTTCTTAGATATCCTAGAGCAGAATGTTGGATTACATTTTGTTCTGGTGTTGTATAGGTTATCTAATCCAAGGTGCAAAATAGAATAGGATTTATTACTGTTGTAATGTTTGGTTGGACAGATCATTGTTCATTGCCTTAAGCAGATGACAATTTCTAGCTGTAATATGTTGTTCTTTTGTTGGAAAACTGAGTCTATTCAGTGTTTATAATTCAGAGAAAAATAGTATAGACACCTAATTATATAAAAATAATAAATATGTAAGCATGAAGAATAAACATAAGTGCTATTGTACTAAGGCAGACTCCTGGGAATCAAAGTAGGAGGCCAAGGAGAAGGATTATTAGATAGAAGACAACAACTTTGTAGTCTTCAGACTATAGTACAGATTTCAATTATGGAAAGGCCAATGAAATAAGTAGGTAAAATGAATGTATTGAAGCTGAAGTAGGTGCAGAAACATTAAGTCAAAGAGAATAAGATGGAAAGAAGTATAATGAAAAGAGTGACCAGGATTTTGGTAATTGCTAGTACCCATCAATCATCTTTTTAAATTATCTTTGTTTTTGTTTCACAATGGATGCTCTTGTAGAAATATGAAACTGTGAAAGCAGTGTGTTGATAATCATACATGTGCTCCAAGTGAACAATATTTGGAAAACTCAATTTCTTAAACTACCTAAGTTAAGAGGGGTATTGACACACCCGTGTTGGCCTTTAGAGGGTTATGATAGTTATTAATTGATGCTTTCCACAATTAAGTTCTATTGGCTCTGGATTCATATGTCATCAACAACCTTGTGAGAAGAACAGTAGTCAAGTAGTTCAAGTCTTTTGGGGAGGGGATGCTAACATGATTACTTGTAGTATGTGGCTTGTGGAACACAGAATGTCTCACCCACCTCGTCTGCCAAGATATCCACATCCTAATCCCTGGAACCCAGGGGCATACATGGTGTATTAGTCAGGGGTCTCTAGAGGAACAAAAATGATAGAATAAATGGTAGTAAAAAGGGGATCTATTGGATTGGCTCATGGCAGTCCCACAATAGCAGTCTGCAAGCCTGAGAGTCCCTGAGAGTAGTCACTCAGTCTACGTGGCTGGGTGCCTCAGCAGTCCCAATCCTGCACTGAAGACCTAACAGCTTCCTGGGAAGCCAGGCTGGAAGGCTGAGGAAACTTCATTCCAATGCTGATAAAGGGATAGATGAGTAGGATGGATGCATGTCCAAGTCACGACAAGCACCAGCAGCCAGGCAGCAGAGATTTCCTTCCTCATTATATAGCCATAGGGTGGGGTCTTGCAGCCCTTTCCTAGAATTGTTGACTTCCTGAGCCTCTGGACTTTTCTTGCTGCACTGTCCTCCCAGGAAGTAATTCTTGTTTCTAGCTAACATGACTTCCTAAATCCCCAGAGCCTCCTTTCTCTCTTCAGTTCAGAGGAAATCTGCTATACCACACTCATGATTAGTGTGGATTGCTAACAGGTTAAGTTGACAGCAAAACTTAACCATCACACATGGCAACAATAGTTTTGTAGATGTGATTAAGTTAAAGAGTTTGATATGGAAAGATTACTCTGGATGATCCAGGTGGGCCAGTTTTATCCAATAAAGTCCTTAAAAACAGAGGACCTTTCCCATTTTCTGTGAGAGATGCAGCCATGAATGCAGGCATGGAGGGAAGTAACACTGCTCTCTCCAAAGATAAAGGAAGAAAAGTGAGCCAAGCAGTGTGGCCAGAGTCTAAAAAAAAAGGCAAGGCAGCACTTCTCTCCAAAATGTCATGGAGCAAAGGCAAACAGAAACAGTTCAATTATGTGAATTATAAGTACTTTCATTCTTAATTGAGTCATCACCTAGAGCCTGCTGCTGTGTACAATTGTGCCCAAAATGTCAAAGTTATAACAGTTACCACACAAAAAATGCAGATAAAATACCTAGAAAGAAAATTAATGTACAGGAAGCTGAACTTGTTAAGTTAAATCTCAGTATACATTTTACCTTAGCCAAATCATACTTACTTAAATCCAGGTCATTGCAAGAAGTGCTTAATACCATTTTTTTTTGTTCCAAACTTACAAGTAAATCCATCTTAAAGCTGTAGATGTGACATATCTTCCCATAACTAACTGGATGTAGAGTATTATTTGTTATAAGGCCGATGTGGACATAACAGGATATTAAAATTAGATACAGTAGTCCTGTGTTATGTTTATAGCTATGAAGCTAAAATACAAAATCTTTGATTGTGGAGCCAGTTGGATCTGCACTTTGTGTCATGAGAAGATCACATCACCCCAGTCCCTTTACATAAAATAATGTAACTTATAATCTTTGTTATTTATGATTTCTGTGAGAATTAAGTGATGATAAAAACACTTAAAATTATATCTCTATGTCTAGCTATATATGTTCAATAGCTGTTACTTATTTTAAGTTAATTGCATCACCTATGCTCTCCATAGTATTGAACCATCAGCCTAGAAATATAAAATATTGGGCTAGAGAGATGGCTCAGTGGTTTAAAGCGCTTGCCTGCAAAACTTAACCACATAAGTTTGATTCCCCAGTATCCACATAAAGCTAAGCCAGAATCACAAAGTGGCACATGCATCTGGAGAAAAAGGAGTGATGGAGAATACTGTAAGGAATTTGGCTGCTCTGGGTGGGACTGGGGGGTCACAGAAGTGTTCAGAGTGGAAAAAGGACACGATCTAAATTTAATGCTAATTCTGGCTGTCCTGTTGAAACAGAATTTGATGGAAGCTGGTCCTGTAAGAAGGGTGAATGGTGGGTAACACAGGCAGCGGTCACCTGGCTAATCCAACCATCTGTGCTTGTAGTGAAGACACACATTCTAATATCTCCGTTGAAACACAAGTCACATCATTATATCCAGAGCATGAACACCTCATCAGCCAAGGGGAATTGGGTAAGCTGGAGATGAAGTACTGCAAACTTTCTAATCGATATTAGAAGATATTGAGAAGTATGAGCACTGTAGTATATCCACTTAAGTGTCTGGGCAAGCCATTAAAGAAATAGAAATAAATATAGGCATTTCAAACTAGCAATTGATTAAAAAACAAACTTATCGATTCAAATCAAGGCAGTAGGAGTGGGGAAAAACAGAACAAGAGAGACAAATCAAGCACAAATAAAATTCCTGAAAGAATTCTTTCTATATTAATAGTCCCATTAACACAATCATTTTAATTAAAAGGCAAATGCTGATAGAGCCGATGAAAAGAAAAACTCAATGAGAGTCTGTTTTCTTCCTTCAAACCTAACTTATACTCCAAAAACACAGAGTGAAGGGAAGCTGAAAATATATAAAAACGAGATATAGTATGCTTTTCCAATAGAAACCAAAAGGAAGCAGGAATAGTACTATAACTATTCGGCAAAGGAAAATAACATCACCAAAATAAAAAAAAAATGGAGCAATAAAATACTAAATTAAAATAGTTTAACTTATGTAACTTAAAATATCTTCAAAATACATAATGCAATAACTGTTTGAATAGCAACATCATTAGACCTGGAGAATTAAGTATACCTCTTTTTGCTAACATCAAACATAACTCTGTCCTCCAATGAAATCAAAAGTGTATGAATATAATTTTTTTTAAAAAATCACACAAAAGGTGAGCTAATAGTAATAATATCTTTACTGAAGAATATGTATTCTTGTCAAGTAGTTAAATGGTATTGTATGGAGTTAGAAACTGATTCAAGCAAACTTAAGGCATTAAGATCAGATACCTGCATCCACAGCATCATTAAAATAGATGCCAGCAAATGGAAGATTAGAAACATGAGAGACAACAGAAAGGAATCCAAAATGCATGTGTTTAAGATAGAAAATGGGGATTGGTTCTATGTAGGTGTAGAAGCCTTGACTTTGATGCAGAGAGACCTTGGCAGTCCTTTCCATTCTCACTTATTACAGAACCATTGGTGGCAGGTCCCCCAAGGTCCTGAACATTTGAATGCTAAGTTCTTCCTCGATGTTTCTGTGAAGCCTCCAGCTGTAGCTTACCTCTGAATAGTCCTATGAGAGCTGAAGTACAGCAGCCTCAAACTCACCTTTACTTCACCTCCACCCACAGGCTATGGGGTCAGCCTCAGGCAGCTCAGAAGCCAAGTGTGTCTTCTGGGCTTAATCCCTCTTATTTCTTACAGCTTATGGAAGCCTTATGGAAGCTTATGGCTTCCTGATGCTCCCCTCAGCACTCTCTTTTCTTAGGCTAGCTGAGGTCATCAGGGAAAAGAAACAATGATCAAGTTACTCAAGATGTTATATTAAAAACCTCAGAACTGCTTGTCCTTCTTATGAGACCACTTCAGGAATGTACATTTTTTTCCTTGAAAGGGATAACTCCAAACACTTAAGCTAAGGAATGTTGAACTGCAACAGAACAGTGGAAAAGGTAGAGTAGCAGGTATTGCACCTCTTCAGTGTTCTAGGCAAGGCTGGGCTGGGTCTTCATGTTCTGACAGATGTTAGAGTGTTTGGCAACAGGAAATGTGTGCCTATTACAGAAGAGATGGAGGTAAAAAAAAAAAAAGGGAGGTTACAAATGCTTTGAAATTATTCAACTGTAGGAAGGAAGTTCAGTAAATCCCTAAAATGACCTGGATTCAACTTCTTATCTGTTTGGGGTACATATATATGAATTGGTATGTGATTTGATGCTTCAAAAAGAGAACAAGGGTGGGCATGTTTGGGGCATGCTGGTGATGCCACCTTTAATCCCAGCACTTTAGAGGCTGAGGTAGGAGGATCGCTGTGATTCAAGGCCAATTTGAGATTACATAGTGAATTCCAGGTCAGCCTGGGCTAGAGCGAGACCCTAAAACCCTACCTCAAAAAAACTAACAAATGAACCAACAAACAAACGGAACAAGGTTGTTTACATTCATGGGCCCATTCTGTGCTTTCATGTAACACCAAAATATTTCAGTGATACAGCATCTTTCTGTTTCCTTCAGGAAGTATGAGGACAGGTCCCACAGTATAAGGAACCTCAATTTCTTTAACCTCACAAAACTAGTTAAGCATTGGAAGAAAGGTATCTCCCTCCCTTCCTCCTGTCCTCTCTCTCTCTCTCTCTCTCTCTCTCTCTCTCTCTCTCTCTTTCTCTCTCTCTCTCTCTTACTTCAACATAATTTTAATTATCCCACCATCACTGAGGATGTTTATAGGAAGGCAGCCCTCTCAGTAGGGGCAGGATGTAAGGAAGCTCAGGAGAGCTAGAAGTGAACATCCCTTCCTGTGTGGACAGTATAGGAAGGAAATTCTAGAGACTCAGGAAGTCACTAAGGCTGGGATAGGGTTGCAAGACCCCAACCTAAGGCTATATAAAGGGAAGGAAGGAAATCTCACCACCTCCTGCCTTTTGGCTGTTCTGTATGTATGGTGTTAGTGATGGGTTTAACTTTCTGCTTTGGTCTGTGAAAGGGGAGCAGCCTCTTTCACTATGTGGAACTTCTCCTGGATCTGTAGCTTCAATAAATCCTTTCCTCCCATAAAAATGTATCAATTATCTAAAACAATTTCTTCTTTGGTCCAAACCTCTATCTTTCCAGATATCAGACAGACCAATGATGATTGAACTATATGTTTTTTTCATTTGTTTTGATTTTTTTTGGATACTAAATCATATTTTGTACATACCAGTTTCTTTTGTAGCTTTGGTGCTTCTTAAAACATGCTCATATTATTCAACAATTAAATAGATAGGGAAAGCTAATATGGCATTGCTAATTCTAGTCTCCATCAAGAAAACATATGCTGTTTGTCCATACAGATAAGGATAAAATCCATGCAGTGATTAGCAGACAAAATTGACGCTATGCACTTTTTGTATGATATGCAAGTAACAGTCTATATGACCTTCAATTTCTCACATTCTTTACAATTTTTTAACACTTCAAATGGAGAAAAATATAGCACTGACTTACAAAGGTAACAGTTAAGTAAAAGAACTTAATTAAAATCTTGTTATTAATGATATACCATTTATCAGCACTGTTTTTTAGACTTTATGATCTTTGTTTTTATCTTCCTTACTTTCATTACGTCAGTTTTAACTGACTCTAGGTCTTGCTGAGTTTTAACACGGAATATGCTCAGTTCTGGTCACCTTAACATGCTTTTATTTACCCTCCAACTACAGTCTAGATTCTTTCTTTCATATAAAAAACTCTCCACTGAATAATATATGTTTTTTTTCTTTTCATCTTGTCTTCTTGGTTTACTCCTGAATTTGGTGTACCTGAGCTTCTGCCTGGACCACGCTTATCTATGCACGTGGGTTTCAGAGCTGTCAGGGTTTCCCTAAGGAGACTGGCCAGTCCTTGCTCAGTGAGCTCTGTTGTAAGATATTTACACTGACGAGCAAGCCTTCTGAGGAGTTCTTCAATCCTAAAGTTGTCCTTTTAAGTTCCTCTGTGTGTGTGTGTGTGTGTGTGTGTGTGTGTGTGTGTGTGTGTGTGTGTACATGAGTGTGGAGGTGAGAGAACAGCTTCAAGATTTGCTCTTCTCAGGTTCCACACACCTTTTCTTTGAAACACGGTCTCTAATTTGCCTGAGCTTATCAAGTAGGTTAGACTGGCTAGCCAGCAAGTTCCCAGGATCCACCTATTTCTATCTACCTCCTCATCTGTGGAATGAGAAGCACACACCATCGTGCCTCACTTTTATATGTGGGTGCTTGGCCTCATGCTTGTATGGAAAGAACTTAACCAAGTGAGCCATCTCCTCAGCCTCTGTCCTTTTAAAATCTTATTCAAAGCCAAGCATGATGGCACATACCTTTAATCCCAACTCTTTCTTGAGAGGCAGAGATAGGAGGATCGTCATGAGGTGGAGGCCACCCTGAGACTATATAGTGAATTCCAAGTCAGCCTTGGCTAGAGAGAGACCCTGCCTGGAAAACAACCATCAAAAATCTTATTCAGGAGCTGCATCTATGTACTTGCTTCATGAAAGCTGATTCTCCTCAATATTCTACAATGGATCTTCTGTTCTTATTACTCCATAAATCCTTTCTCTGGCTAATATCATATATCATATACTTTCATACTGTGAATTATTCCCTATAGGAAGATGGCTTTGAAATATGTTTTTCCTAAGTAGACTTCTCTTGTGAGCCAACAAGCTGTGAAACAGCTGTATGTCCCATATGCACGTCAATATAGTTGAAAGTTTGATGTCCTAGAATGATTTTAACTTTGGTCTTTCATCTCTGTTGTTGGTACTATCAGCAGTTGCTCACTGGATAAGAATCCTATGCATTCCTTGACTATAGTCTCTTTCGTTTCCATTTAACCAATTGCTAAGTTGTTCAGTTTTATCATCTAAACAACTTTTTTTTTTTGGACTTTTGAGGTAGGGTCTCCCTCTAGCCCAGGCTAACCTAAAATTTGCTATGTAGTCTCAGGGAGGCCCCCAACTCAGGACTATCCTCCTACCTCTGCCTACCAAGTGCTGGAATCAAAGAATTGCACCACTATGTCCAGCTAAACATTTTTTAGTTACCCCTATTTCTCCATCCTTACTCTCATTTCCTAGTTTTAGAGATTTTCTGCTTTTTGTTTAAAATGTTGCCATCACACCACTACAGTTTTCCCTTCAAAATTTCCCTACATGCTTAAGTAATTTCTGAGACATGGTGCAAATTATAGTGCTGTCCATTGTAATTTTAAAGATTAGTTTCATTTTTGTATGTGTGAACTTGTGTGTACATATGCTTGTATGCATGAGTGCATGGTGTGTGCATATGCTTGTGCATATGAGGTTCATGAGTCTGGAGGCAAGAGTTGATGTGTTGTGTCTTCCTTGATTGTGCTCCACCTTGCTCTTGCTGAACCTGGAGCTCACTGATTCAGCTAGATAGACCCTAGGATCTTCCTCTCTTCACTGCCCTAGCTTGGATTATAAAATCAAGCAACAACACACAAAGGGAGAAAAAACTGGCTACCCCTAACCTATGGACATATCCAGTATGCACATCGAGGAAGGACCCCAGTGAGTTGGGGACAGAGAGGAGGGAAATGGGGGCACCATCTCAAGATTTGCTCATACAATGTATACAATTATTCATAATAAAGATATTAATTTAAAAAATCATGCCACCACACCCAACATTTTATGCAGACTCTGGAGATCTGAACTCAGGTCTTCATGCATATATGGCAGCACTCCACCCACAAAGCCATCTATTTAGTATTTCCATAGCAATTTTTATATAAGACCATGGAGATACCATCCTCTTACCATGTTTTGAGCTGTCACCCTACGTATCTCTCCCTCTTTACTAATGAGAACATGTCTGCCTCTGTGCCTGACATTTCATATGACCATGTCAAGTGCTGAACATATAGATGCTCAGCACAATGGTCTTCCCTGACTGAACTCTCTCCTCTCTCATTTGTTGAAGGGATGGAAACCTGGCTTAGGATTCTATCTATAGATCCCAAAGCACTTAACATATAGAACACACTTGAAAACAAGGTATGTATGAATGAATGAATGCTTATATCCCCAGGACCAAGACATGCAACGAATTAGTGTTTTGAGATACATGCAATTCATAAGCAGTTTAAAAATCAAGTAATTCAAGCAATGTATTTGAAAGCTTTTGAGTAGTTCAGAAAGTGTCCTCCTATCTGGGGCAACTCATAAGTTGCACATACTACATACTTTTGTCCTGTGTCAACAAACCTTTCACTTTCTTGTGTTTTTAAAAATGACGTAACCTGGAGAGTACAGAAGGTATTTTTCCCCTCTCTCTTTTTTTATAAAGTCAGGATCTCCCTACACAGCCCAGGCTGGCCTCTGACTTGTGATCTTCTGCCTCTTATCTAGGATGCTAGGATTACAGGCATGTACCACCATGTCTAGATCAAAAGGCACTTTGTATTTTGTATAATTTTAGTGATATAGAAGTCTACATAGGAAACTCAAAGATTTTTCTAGCCTATTCTAAAATGTCATAATAATATACTTAGAGAAGACAGGAAAAAGTGAAGTAAGGAACATTCAAAATATTTTCATGACAATGATTTAAGTGGAAAAGTTGGAAGGAGAGTTATGTATTGTTCTAATATGTGAGAACATAAAGAATGCTTAGATTACTAGCTTGCATTTAGTCAGCTATTACTTTCCAAAAGACATAACAATTAATGAAAATTTATATATAACTCATTTATTAATGAACTTCTATCGAGCAAAAACCATGCTAATAGTATGGCAGCAGTGGATTTAGTCTTCATGCGCTCCTCTATGGCACTAAGTGGCCTTCTGGCATTTGTCCATGACTTAACTAATGTGATCAACATTATTATTATTTCTTGGGTGTGAATGATCAGAGAAAAGAGATGCAACCTTCCCACCAGTCTTTTTGACATCTAGATTAATTCTAGATGTTCTACCATAAGAATAAAGCAGTAGAGAATAAAAATTATGATCAAAAGCCTCTCACTCCATGAGAAAATCACATGCAGTACCTACCACAGAGATAGAATCAAAAAACCTCGTAAATGGGAAAACTAAGATAAATGTAGAGAATTTTAACTTTGTTTTTCTTAAGGCTTTAGGGGTTTATGTAACACAGTCAGTTCTGCTATACTTAAATAATTATTTTCTGTTTAAGCTAAGCAGTTTAACATCATGTAATTTGAATGCAGCACATTCGAATTGTGTCTGATGTGTTCTCTGAGATCAAGTTTAATCCTTATGTTTTGATGTGAATAATAAGCCTGTGCAAATTTAGCTCTACATACTTTTTCAGAGTTTCAAAAATGTAAGTGAAAATGAATTTTTATTAGGCTTTCAAAAATATCTGAACTTGCTACTTATAAAAAAATCTATAATTCCTGAACAATTGTGAGTACTTAGTTTCAGTAAAACAAATTAATTTTGACATCACATTTAAATATGCTAAGTCTTAGTCTAAGTAGTTTCTAGAAAGCAACTAAGCAAATGATTTTACTTTGTAGTTAAAAACACATATAGAAAACCATTTCAGAACCTTGTCACAGTCAGTATTTTAGTTCAATCTTCATTTTTTCCTTACTCAGATGGAAATATAGTATCTTCTCAGGTGATCTAGGGTGAGAGAAAGGATATCCTTATTTGTTCCAAACTGTCTAGATAAACTAGGAGTCCCTTGTCCTTGAGAACTTCTTAGCCCTTTTACAAACCAGGGGAAATCACTGACTTTACTGAACAGTGAGATGAACTTTGAACCTCTGACATAATTGAGCCTTACCTTCACATCATTGGTGTTCATCCTGGTCCCCTCCTTCCCTACAAATATGTCATCAATGTCCACCAGGATGAACCTGTCCAATGACAAGGTCAGCCTCTTCCCCGACAAGAAGGAGATAGCATCTAGGAAGATGAGCTTGTGCAGCCAAAAGTTCAAGTTGTTGCCAAAAAGAACTCTCTGAATGCCATCATGAAGTCCCAGGTCGTGGATGATGGTCGCATAGAAAGCACCTTTAGAGATCGGAGGAGAAAGGTTTTCGGGAGTCTTAACTTTGGCAAATATTACCGGTTGGTAGGCTGAGTGGTTAATCTGAAAAACCGTCCAGTCAGCTCCAGGTAAAGAACCCTTTTCAAGCTTGGATGATTTGGTCACATGAAGCAATGGGGAATGAGGATTAATGCAACAATCCTTCACTGCAAGGTTTCCGTTTATGGAAAGAGAGAAACCTTTTAACTGAAGGTTTTGTGTATTCTTCTCACTAGTCTTGTGGAATCCAATAATACCCACACCATATTCTACACAGTACTTGTCTAAAAGGCTTCGATTCCAAGAGTCCAGGTTTATATACTTTAAAATATTCTCATAAATAATGAGAATATATTTTCCTTTATTTTTGTCTGTAAGTCCTGGGAGGTCTCCTTTTCCAGGAGCAATTTCAATATGATACTGGAATCTATTTGATTCTAGAATCATAACGATTTCTTGACCCAAGGTTGAGTACTGGCTTTCCACAAACACCAGGACCGTGGGGTCTGTCCGCGAGGGGTCAGAAATCTTCACGGTCTTCACTTCCACTTGCCTGTATGCTATGTGTGGAAGATCACTACAGTCTACTTCAGAAGCCACCTCAGGAAGTTCATTGTCCTGTCTGTAGCCACTGTACAGATAGTAAGCAGAAATAATAATGCTCACCATACAAAAAGTGGCAAGCAGAATAACCGTCCTTTGAAAGTGTCTGTGAAGCTTCATGATAAAACTCATGCTGTAGGTATGTTCTTTGACTGTAACAAGAGAAGCACCATGAAGAGGAAGAGAAAAGATGGCGTTGTGTGACTTTCCCAGTCTCAGTCAATAGTTTATGTCACCATTGCAGCACATCTATATTGCTTGATCAGGGCTCACAGGAAATACAGTCTGAAAAACAGAATAGCATAGGGTAGGATATGAAACATTCCACCTTTATTATTAAGATGAGCAAATGTTTTGTCTTGTTGACTCGCAGTAGTGCAGACTAGGTGTGAGTTAAATTAGAAAACCTCCCTTTCCTGCTCCCAGAGGAGATGAGGGCATGGGAAAGCGGGAATGAGGAAAGGGGCTCCATTCAACACAGGGTTTCTGTTCCTAACAGAAAACATCACTGGGCTAACAGGCATATTTTCTCATTGGCTTTGTTTCAAACTCCATCAGTTATAGAGCTCTAGAACCACAGAGATGTTAGTTGAGCCATACACATTGGCTTCTGCCATCCTGATACATATCATTCAATGCATATTCAAGCTATGCATATTTTTGCCCTAAAAGCTTATAAAAATTTGCACGTT
>PVHP010028572.1:0-23014 GCA_004024765.1 Zapus hudsonius | reverse complement strand
TGGCGCCCCCTCTCTTGCAGCTAAGTGGGAAACAACTCCACCTTAGGCAATGCTTTGAGAAACTGTCCCTAGCCAATCCCGTGGCGCCTGGAGGTGGCAAGCAGGAGCCAGCCAATCATGGGACGATCCGTGTCTCTTTTCCTATAAAAGCGGCTGATTCTTAGTGTTCGAGGCCCCTCGCTTCCTTCCCCCCCTTCAAGCAAAGGCTCTCCATTAAAGTGTGTTGAGAAGAATCCTCGAGTCGTGGTGTTGTTCCTCTCACTGGGCAGGGGGCTCGCCACATTGGGGGACATTATTCAAACTACCACACCAGTCCAAAGGAATACAGAGAGGTTTCAGCTCCGGAGGCCCTGCCTGCTGCCAGTTCTCGCTTGCTGCTTTTTAGTATTTGCTGGCTGCTGGTGGTTTCTCTCTCTGCTTGGATTTATGAAAGGGACCCAGCTTCTTCCCTTGGATTCTGTAAGCTTGAAATAAATCCCTTCCTCCGATAAAACTGTGTTTGGTTGGATGTTCATCCTTGAATCATGGAAATGTCTATAACACTTCCAGAAGCTGGGGGAAAGGAGTTGAAAGCATTCACACTTCAGCATGCAGATCTGATTCTGGCCTTGCCTTTCCAAGGGCAGCTCATAGGACCTGCCACTTGTCACTGTGGTGCCCCTGTGAGGAAATGACCAATGCTTAGCTGTTTGCTCTAAGCACCCACTGTGGCTTTCATTCATCCAGTCTTCCATTCCCTGTACCTCAGTTTGAAATCTGCTTCCATCAATTTCCAGGGAGGGAGGGTCCAGGTTGGATATGTCATAATGGTCTGCAAGCTTGGTTGGTCCAGGGGTGGGTCTATACTAGAAGGCTGTCCAATCAGTGCCCTTTCCTACAACACGTCACCTGAAAGCCTACAGAAAGGCCTTTGTTCTTTTTGGAGGGAAGTTGCCCAGGACAGTGGTTGGTAGCTGTCAATCCACATCTTTGGAGATAGCTGTGCTCATCAGAATCCAAGAACCCATGAGAGATTGTGAGCATTAATGGGATGAATGAACTCTCAGGCTTTGCAGCCAGACTGCAGGTGGACCCTGCTCCTACTACCATATACCCTTTCACTATGTGAATACAATACTCCTGGTTTTCCTTTCCTTAGTTTAATTAAAATCACTGTACCAGTTATCTTCTCATTGCTGAGACAAAACACCTGACAAAAATTAGCCTAAGGGAGGCTGGGGAGATGGTGCATTAGTTAAAGGAGCTTGCTTACAAAGCCTACCAGACCTGGTTCAATTTTTCAGAACCCATCCAAAGTAGTATATGGTGTTCATTTGTAGCAGCAAGAGACCCTGGAGCACCCCCACACACATGTATACATAATTGAAAATAAATAAATGTTTTCCCAGCAGGGTGGGGAGAGGAAGGAGGGAAATGGGCATACCATCATAAGACTTGCTCATGTAATGTATCTAGTTATTCACAAGAAATATGAAAAATCAGTTTAAGGAAGGAAGGGTTTATTTCAACATACAACTCTAGGTTACAGTCTATTATGGTAGAGAAGGCATAATGCCAGGAGTTTATGGCAGCCGGTCACATTTATTCCACTAAGAGGAAGCAGAGAGGATGAATGCTGGTGCTCAGCCAGCAATTTTTTTATATATAGTCTGAAACCCCAGCCCATGGAATAGTGCCTCCCTAGCTAAGGTGGATCTTCCCACCTCAATTAACCAAATCAAGATAATCCCTCACAGGCATGCCCTGAGGTTAACCTAATCTAGGTAACTCCTGAAAGATCATTCCAGTTCCTGTCAAGTTGACAGTCAGTATAAACCAATGCAATTGGGTTCCCGTCCTTTGCAAAACAGAATGTCCTGCTCGCTGTCACAAAGGAATGAGGTTCCAGGGAGGCAGCAGCTGTCAAGAAGCAAGAAGTACAGGGCTGAGCTATTCAGCATTAGAAAGTGACAATAGCGGTCCCCTCTCAGAGAAAAAGAAGAGAGAAGGGCCAGAGAAAGAAGGGAAGAGAAGACCTAGGAAGATCAGAGGTCTGAGGACCTCCCAGGCCAGCAACCAAAGGTGAATTTTAGAGAGCACCCCACTGTGGGCTCCCATGTCCTGCACACCTGCAGAAAAGCTCTATCATGGCTGAGCGGGACCTGCTTATATTCCTGGTACATTCAGTGAACCCAGAGAGACAGAGGAACCATCACAAGAGCCCCACTTCCTCATGAAGGAGGAAGCCACACACCGTTTGCAGAACTCTGAGGGCAGCTTTTCTTACAGGCCTAGGATGGGCCTCTGAGGCGCTGTCAACTGAACGTCTTGGCTTGAGTGTCCAAAGGGATCTGGATCACTAAGGAATGGGTTTCACTATCAGAAAAGATATTGATGTGTGGACAAGATAACTTCTTCAGGATTTATGATCATTCTGCTTGGAGAAAGAAAGGTCTGTGTAGGTAAGAAAATAAAACGTTTTTCTTTGATGACATGACATTGCCCGGTGATCTAGGACTTAATCCCAACTATCCACTCACAGTAGGTGATACAAGGCGTTCCCATGGTACATTCTAGAACTGGGGAATGGACTCCTTATATCTGTCAAGAGTCAGGCAGGAGGCTGGGGATGGTGGCACATGCTTTTAATCCCAGCACTCAGGAGGACAAGGTAGGAGGATTGCTGTGAGTTCAAGGCCAGCCTGAGACTACATAGTGAATTCCAGGTCAGCCTTGGCTAGCATGAGAACCTACCTCAAAAAAACCAAAAACAACAACAAAGAGACAGGCAGCAGGAATCATGAATAAGAGAATGACAGTAAAAACACAACCATAATTATTGCACCTACATTGTGGAACAGAAGGAAGCAGCTTCCAGGATGAAATTGACCTGGACCAATATTACCAGGCACCCTGTTTTAAGGAGTTAAAAATAAATCTACCTTTTTATCATGCTAAACTTATACTGAAGCTACTTTGCCTGTACATTTTAACAAAGGAGATTTGATGCGTGAGAAGCTGCATGGCCATTGTCTTTCAGATGCCCCGGATACATATTTATTAATCATGATGATTTCCATAAACTCCCTCGGGCCTTCCAGAGAAGTCTCAGGATGGACACACCCCTGGAGGAGGCACAGCACACTCATCTCTCTGCTGGGACAAAACACTTGATGGAAGGAACGGGTTTCTTTGGGCTTTCAGATTCATGGGAAGCTTCATCATGGAGGCCAAAGCATCACAAAACCAGCACCTAGGTGTCACTTCTTGTCACTGCAGCTCCCAGGGAGCAGCCTGAGCGAGCTGGCACTGAACACCTAGTGGTCTGTATTAATAAACCTCAAGGCCCGCCCCCAGTGACACACCTCTTCCAACACGGCTCTACCTCTCCAGGGGTCCACCAGCTAGAGACGAAATAGGAAGCTTCAACATGAACACTTGAGACCATGAGGGACAGTTCACATTCAAACCACTATACTCCCAAAAGGACACCTGAGTCAACTGCCCAACCTGAAGACAGAGGCAGAACTCAAGGCTTGAGGAGCCCTTCACAACTACAGAAAACCGAGGCATTTTAAGCCCCAGAGAGGCTTATGGATGCAATGGAAATCTGCAGCAGACGTTTTTGCAGGACTATATCAGAGGTCTCAGGTAGGACATGTGACCCCTGAACCTCTAAGAACGCTGAATGTATTTTCAGTAGTTCTGCCCCAGAAAACTTACTGCAATACTAGGAATGTTCTGGAGATGCATGGTCCACACTTGGGGCCGCCAGTTACACGTGAACATTGAAGGATGGATTGGCTTATTTTATTTTGATGAATTACAATTCAATTCAGAGGACAAAATTTGAAGAATAATCAATGGGTGGTCATCAGAGGCAAGGAGTTGGGAGGAGATTGATGATGAAGGAACAACCCAGGGGAAATCTTGGACTCGTGACATTTCTTTGCATTTCAGCTGTGTGGTTCCTGCTTGGACTCTACACACTCATCAAAGCTTCTGGAAGTTTTCACAAGGAGTGAATTGTGGGGCTGGGGAGATAGGCCAGCGAAACATCACTTCCCAAGTATGAGAAGATGCATGTAAGCCCCATTACCCACGTAAAGATGCTGGGGGTGATGGTGTACCTATGATCCCATTGCTGAGGAGGCGGAGACAGGTGGATCTCTGGGGCTTGATGAGAAGCCATGACTCAAAGAGAAATGGATGGTAAACCTGGGGAATGATACCAGCGGTTATTTTCTGGCCTCCACACACATGCTCACTGCGATGCACACCTGACACACAAACACACACATAGAAAGAGTGAATTTTGTCACACACAAGTTGGAAACAATTTGAAAAGATGTGATCAGCTATGTGTGGCTAGGAGCTAAATCATGAATATGTTGCTGTAGACCATCACTCCAAAGCATCCAGGACCACGCACCTGACTTCGCTGAACTTTGTGATCACCACGTGCATCAGCTCATTCATTGCACCCCAATGCCACCAGAACCAGAACATTCTTACCTCACAGGTCAGGGCAATAGTAAGTGCATACTGACTCCATACCCCATTCTTTTCATGCTCACTGAGTAAAGCCAGCCCTTCTTGGCAGGCAGAGGTATTGTCGGAAGTCTACTGCCCAGGATTGAATTGAGTTCCTGTCTTTGCACTGTCCAAAGGTTCCTCCAGATGGCAGAACATTAAGGCGACCCAAGTGTGCACCTTTTCATCCCTACCCTCCACCGCAGCAGCTGGCACCTGTGCGGAAGCAAGCCCCAGCTCACCACATCCCCACTTTTTTCCTTTTTGCTCTAATCATTTCCTGGGGCTCTCCTAACACAGTTTCCTACACTGGGTGGTTAAAATCAATAGAAGTGTATGTCTTACGGTTCTGGAGGCTGGAACTCTGCAAGCCAGGGATCAATGATGTAGTCCCCTTCCTGAAGTCTCCAAAGGAGACTCCCTTCCATGTTTCCCTTCACCCTTCTGGTGGAGTTCCTGGGTTTGTGGCATCCTCACTCCTCTCTCTGCCTTCAAGAGGCATTCTCCCTCCTCTTGATGTCTCCTTGAGTCTCTGTCCATGTCACCTGGTTCTTGTAAAAATGCCAATAACTGGGCATGATCCAACTTAACTTGATTACATCTACAAAGACCCTATTTCCAAATATAGCCATAAATAATCACAGGTAGCAGGAGCTGAACACAGACCCAAGTCCCCACAATCATCTTCAAAGCAGAAAACTTCCCCTCCCCAGGCCAGCAGGGAATGCCCCAGACTAGGTGTGGCCTCACCTGGGACAATCTTTGTTTGTGTGTATGTGTGTGTGTGTGTATATGCTTGTGTAAGCATGTGTGCATGTGTGCATATGTGTGCTTGTGTGTGTGTGTGTGTGTGTGTGTGTTCCATTGTAGCATCTTCCCCATGACGTGAGGACCATATTCTTGGCAAATAAGATGGCCACGGTGTCTGTACCCCTTCACTCCTCACTTAATATTCAGCAAGGAAACCCTCCCTTTGTCACAAGGCTCAGCTGTGGTCTCCTGTGTCTGTGACCCTTGGGAATTTGACAGGACATATTAGGAGAAATAAGAGAAAAATAATTAAATTCCAAAGCATGTCTCTTACTTCAGGTGACACGGGACAAGTTATTTTAGGTTCAGTTTCCTTCTTAGACATTTGGAAAAGCCATGCCTCCATCACTGGGTTGGTTTGGTCATCAGCGGCACACAGAGCACTTGGCCACTGAAAAGCACATCTGATTTTCCAAATTCTTCCTTTTTGACTCTTTTCCTTACATACCTCCATATACATTGGATCCTAACCATATAAATAGAGCTTATACTTACTATTAAAATACAGGCAAGAAGGGTAAATTAAAATAAAACTGTAATTCTCTCACTCTAAGATTATTATTTAACTGTTGGTGTGTTTTCATTGGTCTTTTTAAATGTGTATATTTACACATAGTATTTCTGTAAAATTGGTTTCATTCTGTACATATTTGTTTTGTTACCTCCTTCGCTTAACAAGATAATACATTTTCATATTTAATTAAATGGGATTCTAAAGCATAGTTTATAATGCCGGCAGAGTAATCCATCCTGGATACAACATAATTTCTTCAATTAGTACACTCTTGTCTGCCGCCTGGGCTGTTCCCAATATACTAAACAATATTGTGAGAAACATGCTTACAGAGAAAACTTCATGGGCCTCTCTGATTATTTGTTTTGGAAAAGCAATTAAAAGTCCTCTAAATGACAGCTTTGTGACTTCTCTGCCCTCCTTCCTCTCCATCTCTGCAGGGAATCTTCCCTTCTTAGTACTGAAAGAATCCACAGCTCTGTCTTCTCTTGACCTCCCATCTCCTCCCACCCCCACCTCCTTCCATCAGCCCCCACACCCAGCTCCCCAGCTTCCCTCCCTTCATAACTACGCTCTACCCCACCCAGGAGCAGACCCCACCCACATCTCTCTCCAGCCCTTCTGTGAAGGGTCAGGCAGCTCCATAAACCCCTCCCCTCGAATGGGAGGTGTCTAGCCAGAGTCCAAACCTAGGTGCTAAAACTGATGGGTCAGGTATGAACCAATCAGCTGTCTCTCTGACTCACCTGGAAGAATGTAAAAATTAACTCCCTAGAAAAAAGGTTCTCTTCCCCACATGCCAGGCCAGCAGAAGGACTGCTCAATCTCCCAGCCTTAGAAAGGTAAGGCCTTCCCCCATCCCTAATGGCTGGGGTAGGGGAAGGCTCCAGATTTTTCCCACATGAACCTCTCCTTCTCATGATGGGAGCCCTCTATTATCTTTTCTGCTGCTTGTTTAGCTGAACAGCATAAGTTCTGTTAAACTCTCCATGTTTTTCTCCCCACACTGGTGGCTGGAGAACTCTGTTAACTCCCCATGTTCCCTTAAATAATAAAGTCTCCCACTATACCTTAATGTCTTGTTGTCTATGATTTTAATTCCTTAACTTTGTAGACAAGAATTCGGGTACTCCTTAAATTTTGGGGTGCATTGGATTTTTTGCTGGGCACTATCTAAATTCTAACCCCCAGCTCACCCAGCTACACTTCCTCCTGTAGAAGCCCGTTGTTCCTGCCTTCCTCTGCTGCACCCTTACTAGACCTGGATCACCCCCACTTAAAACACGTGGATGGATCTCCCAACCAAGTCGCTTCAAACAACCACGTTGATTGTCTTTAGTTCTGGAGAGTAGAAATCCAAAGGAGGATTGACTGGGGCAAAATCAAAGTGTAGGCAGGCTGCATTCCTTCTGGAAGCTTCAGAGAACTCTTTCCTGGTTGGGTCCAGCTTCCACAAGCAGCTGCCTTGCTGCAGCATCTCTGTGCCCCTTGGCTTGTGGCTGCACCCAAAGCCACCCGTGGATCAATCACCCTCCCACCTTGCTCGGACTCAGGCTCCTGGCTTCTCTGGAAAGGACTCTTGTGCTTGGCACCCAAGGAGTAATCAAAAATAGCATGAATAGCCTGACCATAATCTCATCTGCAGGGCTCCTTCTGCCACCCCAGGTGACACATCTGGGGTGGCAGATGTGGGCTCAGGGGGGCCTGTCATTGTCCCTCTGATCTCTGTGGCTCTATGAGCTCACTTCAGCTGGTCATTATTTGTTGTGAAATTCTTTGGCTTGTGGGGTCCCAGAAGCCCCTTTATCCAATTTCACTGATGGAAAACTATTAAAAGAACAATTAGTAAGGCAGGCTTGCTGACGCAGCTTTCTTTTTAGGGGAGAGGCTTTTGGGGTGGGGTTAGTATGCCAGGAAGGAGAGCCATGATGGAGTCCTGAGGTCAGAGAGGCTTCAGTTCCAAAGAACAAAGTGAGATGCTTTCTTTATAGGTTTATGGCGGAGGGGTCAAAGTTCCCCATTTCCTGATTGCAATCCAGACAGCATGCTTGGAGCCACAAAGACGCTGGATGGGAGTTGGGGAGTCGAGAAGGCACTTGGTAGAGCCCAAGGCCATAATTCAGGTGGCAGTGGGGGTCCCTAGCAACAGGAAGCTCGTTTAACTTGGAAGGAGAGGCCAGTTTCTATGTGCTCCCAGCAGCAGCTGCCAGGCTGGTTCCAGAGCCTATTGGAGAAGCTGCAGCAGGTGGGTGTGGCTAGCCCTGTAGGACCTGGCAATTAGCTATACCTTCACCTCTTAAGTCCTCCCATTCCTCTTGTCTGTTACCTGTGGTCTCCAGGGCTCATGCCATCTTCATGAGCTCCTGGGTCATTTCACTTGGCCCTGGGGTAGTAAATATTCACCAAGGAATTCAAATTCATAGCTCTGGTGCCCACCTCTGTGAGCTTCCAGACTCATCGGAGCAATTGCCTACTCTTCACCTTCCCTTGCTTTGCACAGGCTTCTCCATCTTGACAGGAACAACATGACCACATTCCCACCACCCCACCACCGCCGCCTGTGCTGCTGGGGGCTCCATGAGGCACAGCACACCCTGATACTCAGGCTAACACATGGGCTTAGGGTCTAGGGAGATAGATGGCTCAGTCAGCAAGGTGTTTGCTTCTCAAGCATGAGAACCTAAGCTCAACTCCCAGAATCCACGTAAAAATGCCAGGGACAATGGCACACTTAAAATCCCAGCAGTGGGGTAGTAGAGACAGCAGGGCTTGCTGGGAATTTCAACCCAGATTGTCTAGCCTAATTGGTGAACTCCAGGCCAATGAGAGACTCTGTCTAAAACAGACTGTGAAGTTCCTGAGGATATACCCAAAGTTGTTCTCTGGCCTACACATGCACACACACACACACACACACACACACACACACACACACACAAAGTTTTAAAAACAGAAGGAAGACAGCTGGATATGAGAAAGCAGCAGAGAGCCCAGGCTGTCAGGTGGTTATTCATGGGCACTTGGACATCTATCTCTATGGAGCCGTAGGACAGAAAAAGCCAGTCCTGCTTACAGACACTTTCTAGGACTGGCTTTCCAGGAACTGATTCAGGCAGTGGCGGTGTTTGCAGAGGCACCTGAGTGTGGTTCTACAGGGGAACGTGGGCCTACGAAGTCTCCTTTAAACTTTTCCATAGGACGTGCTGTGGCCAGGAGTGGAGTGGGGTGGTCTAAATAGAACATTAGGTTGAACTCTAAAATAATGTCCCATTCCTACCTCTTATAGTTAATTTCTTATTATTGGAGAAAGAACCCAATCAAAAGCAGCTTGTGGAGCAAAGGGTATATTTTGGCTTACAGACTTGAGGGCAAAGTCGATGATGGCATGAGCAGAGGCTAGACTTCACCTTCTGGCCAACATCAGGTGGACAACAGCAGGAGAAGACTGAGCCAAACACTAGCAAGGGGAAGCTTGCATGTAACACCCATAAACCCACCCCCAACAATTCATTGACTCCAAAAGGACCCAATTCCCAATTTGCCACCAGCTGAGAACTTAGCACTTAGAACACATAAGTTTATGGTGGACACTTGAATCAAACCACTACACATCCCAAAGAGTGCACATCCCAATCCCAGATGGAGTGAGTGTGATAGGAACAGGGTGATGGTGAAGTTTTATTGTCCTGAGCTGTTTAGTAATCCACAGTAATCTTGGGTGGGTCTCTGAGTTTACTTATAGGAAGGATTAACTAAAGGAGGGGGTCCCTCCTCCAGAGTGGGTAGCCCTCTCAGTAGGAAGCAGGATGTAAGGAAGCTCTCAGAGGAAGGAAAATACTCTCCTCTCTCTCCTCTCTCTCTCTCTGTCTCTCTCTCCCTCTCTGTCTCTCTCTCTTCTCTCTCTCTTCTTTCTCTCTTCTCTCTCCTCTCTTCTCTCTCCTCTCTCTCTGTCTCTCTCTCCCTCTCTGTCTCTCTCTCCCCTCTCTGTCTCTCTGTCTCTCTCTCTGTCTCTCTCTCTCTCTCTTCCTCCTGCCTGGTTGCTGGTGCTTGTCATGACTTATCCTGCTCAGCTATCCTTCATCAGCATTGGAACCAAGTTTCCTCAGCCTTCCAGCCTGGACTAAAGACCAGCAGCTCCACAGGAAGCCATCAGGCCTTCAGCGCTGGATGGGGACTGCTGAGGCCTCCAGCCACGTGGACTGAGCAGCTACCGGTTTCTTGACTCTCGGGCATGCAGACTGCTTATTGTGGGACTGCCTTGACCTAATTCAAGAAATCCCCCTTTTAAAACTATAATTCGTTCTATTGGTTCTGTTCCTCTAGAGAACCCTGACTAATACAGGCAGGATGGTTGTAGATCAGAAGGCTGAGTGTAAGCTAGCTTTAAGCAGGGGATATTGCTGGTGTTGTAGTGGGTGCCAAAAACCCAGCATTCAGAAAGGAGAGGCAGGAGGTTGGGGGTTCAAAGTCAGCTAGGGCTACACAGTTACACGCTGTCTAAAAATAAAGAAGAAAAAGAAAGTGAGGCTGGGAGATCAATCGTGTGGGCCCAGTGTAATCAAAAATGTGCTGAGTTAAGCTGAGTCGCTGTCACAGTCAGCCACACACTGCTGGAACGAACCTCTAAACCAGGCACAGTTTGGGAAGAAGGGATTTATTGAAGCTACAGATGCAGAGGAAGTTCATAATGGCAAGAGGTTGGCCCCCTTCCACAGGTCCAAGCAGAGAGAGAAACCCGTCACCAGCAAATCACACACACACACACACACACACACACTATGCACACCCTGAAAAAGTAGTGAGGTTCCCAGAGCTCAGACTGCTCATTACATATCTACGGCTGGAGTTCAGATCCATCCTGAGAAATACCTTAGGAGTGGGAGAGGGGTGCCAGCAGCCACTACAAGCTAGGAAAGCGGCAAGAAACAGACTCTCGACTCCCTTACAGCCAACCTTCCTTTTAGCTCCTGGAATCCAGAAGTTTAGCCTCCAGAGCTGGGAGATATTTTACTTTGAGCCCTTCATATGGTTGCTCTGGGAAACCAACACAGAGGTCCTGTGGAGGAGGGAGGGGAAGAGTCACCATTACAGAGATGGACAGGAAGACTCGGCCTGTGTGTGATGGAGGGAGGGGCCTTGAGCCAGAGCTGGAAACCTGGAGAAGCAGGAAGGTGGACTCTCCCTGAACCTTCTAGAAGAAATCCAGCTCTCTGGCACTGATTGTTGGCTTAGGAAGAACAATTCTGAACTTTCACCATCCAGAACTATAAGGAAGTAAATCTGCATTATTCTAAACTTTAAATCTGTGGTACTTAGTAGTAGTAGCACTGGTATCAAAAACACATGAAATTCTTCCATAAGTTGTTAGGTGTAACTTGGTTTTTATTTATTTATATATTGGTGTGGGACCCTGCTAAGAGGCACAGAGGATATAGGGTTAATTGAAGTTGAGACAGGCTGAAACCCTGATAAAGTCTTTGACTCGCTTAGCTTCTCGGAGACCCAGAAGGTGTCCTCTGTGCCTCTCAGGAGGGCCCCACATATTGGTTTTGTTGTTTTGTTTATGTCATAGTGACTCACTCTATCCCAGAATGACCTGGAACTCATCTGTAATCCCAGGCTGGCCTTGAACTCATAGCGATCCTCTTACCTCTGTCTCCCTAGTGCTGGGTTAAATTAAAGACATGCACCATCACGCCTGGTAGTTTTTTAAATATATAATATGTAATATATTTGAGGTAACAGGGCCCCCAAAAGTCAAAAGCAGGAATGTCCTTGGACCTGCCATTTCGATCTCCACTCTGCTAGAGATCAGAGAAGAAGCTGGCTTCTCCTTGTCTCTTACTGCTAAAGGAGTTCCCTGGATCTGTTTTTCCATAAACAACCCCTCCCTGGGAAGGAGCATTCCTGGAAAGGTAAAATCTGATACCGACTTTGTGATTGGTTAACCTCAGCCCCTAATTTTGACATCATGGCTAGTTTAGTTTAGTCCCCATTCAGAATCTATAAATCTATAAATAATCCCAATTTGGGTGGAAGGGTGGTTTTTATCCCCTCTAGCCCCCCTCATGGCAGGTGCCCTCTGTAATTCCCCCTCTTTCCTTCTCTTAATCTAATAAAGTCTAAACCTAATCTTAATTCTTTAAATTCATAATGCAAACCGGGTGTGGTGGTGCATACCTTTAATCCCAGGACTGGGGAGGCAGAGGTCGAAAAATCGCCATGCGTTCAAGGCCACCCTGAGACTAACTACAAAGTGAATTCCAGGTCAGCCTGGGCTAGAGCAAGACCCTACCTCGAAAAAACAAAAAATTCATAAGACAAAAATCTGGGGTACCCTAAATTTATTGGTGCCTCGGTATATATTGGTATACTTGCAAGGAACCCCAAATTACTTTTTCTTACTGTGACCTAACACATGACAGGAAGCAGCTTAAGGAAGCATTTATTTTGGTTCACAGTTTCCCATAATCCATCACTGAGGGAAAAGGCACTGTGGCACAAGAGGCAGGGCAGCCAGTATCCAGCCAGGAAAGAGACAGAACAGGAAGTGGGGCCATTACAAGAATTGAGGCTATAAAACAGGAAGGCCCACCAACAATGACCAGTTACTTCCTCTAGCCAAGCTCTGCCCCCCAAAGATATCAACAACCTCCCCAAACAGCTACCAGATGGAGACCAAGTGTTCAAACACATGAGTCTATGGGGGCCAATTCACATTCAAACCACAGCAGGGTCTCACACACCCATTTCTGATCTGACCTTGGACCAGTAAAGGAAGACATTGTCCTCCACACGACCAGGGAAACATGAGGGCCTGAGGACGACCAGCACTGTAGAGAAAAGAGGCTGGGAAGATTCTGAAGTTCACACCCTGAAATACAGGGATGAAGGAACAGCAACATGCTCTGAAGGCTTTCTTGTCTCCTTGGAGAAGAACGATTATGAATGAGGTGGGAAAACTGGGAAGGTGTTCCTCTAAGGGCCTGTCATGCAGCTGAGGACTCAGAGGGAGGACCAGAGATGATGGCCCGTCATTTGTCCAAGTGATTTGTGAAGTTATATTCCTCCAGGAAAAAGGAGAATGACAGCCTATTTAACACAACCTTTGACAGAATTTCTAAAAGCATACACGCTGGGAACCTTAAACAGGCTTATTAAGTATGATCCTTATCATTCAAAAACTAACTGCTAAGACTTCTGAGATTCAGGGTGGGTTAGTAACTCCCCTCAATCACAGAGTTACCAAAATTAACTTTGGTTCCAATTCTTGGGGGTTCTTAGGCCTGTAGAAGTCACAGTCCTCTGAACAGTGAGAGCAAGCCTTTGTCAGCAGTTCAACAGGGCTTGGTGTCAATCCCACTTAGGATTCAGACCAGACTTACAAACATCCCAAAACACAACATGCCTGGCTGGGTGCCCCTGACAGATGAACAGGGCTGTCCATTCTGCTAACTGTGAGCCTGGGAGAATTTTAATGTGGTTTATTTCTGAGAGGTGTGGCATCTAATAACAAGCTTCACTTGTGTTATCTTGTCACTTGAGGTATCTCTAGGATACTGCCGTGTTCCTAGCTTACTTTGTAGTTCAGGTTCTCTGCATTGTTTGCACCACAGCCTTAGCAACAGGGAATCCATGAACGTCTTTTAGCCCACAGTGGATGCTCTGCAAGATTGTTACTTCCTGCCAGGAAAATATTATTTTATTATGACTCATGTTTTGTGGCTGGGGGTTTAGGTCAGTTGGTAGAGTGCTTACCTGGCATGAATGAAACCCTGGCTTCATTCCCCAGTAGCACATAAAACAGGTGTGGTGGCGAATGCCTGTTAATCTAAGCACTTTGGAGGTGGAGGCAAGAGGGTCAGAAATTGCAGGTCATCCTCGGTTACAAAAATGCATCTTTTAAAGACCCATCTTTAGGCTGGGTGTCTCATGGTATGCACGTTTAATCCCAACATTCAGGAGGCAGAGGTAAGAGAATCGCCATGAGTTTGGGGCTACCCAGAGAATACATAATTAATTCCAGGTCAGCCTGTGTTAGAGTGAGACCCTACCTTTAAAAAAAAAAACTGAAAAAAAGAAATAAGAAAAAGGCAGAAACAACCAAAGTGTTCCTTGATGGAGAAATCAGTAAGTCAAGTGTGATGGATCCTCATGAAGGAATGTTATTCACTCTTAAAAAGCAAGGGCTTTTTAAATATGAACTTTGAGAACATTCTACCAAGTGAAGAGAGCCAGTCACAATAAGAAGACACCACATGATACCACTTCTGCGGGGGACAGAAAATAATAAGTTCTGCAGACAGGACCTCAGATGGACATGACCAGGGGCCGGCAGAGGGGAAATGCTATTTAGTGGATACAGACACAATTTTACAATATGGAAAAGTCTGGAGTCTGTGTTGTAGCTACCTTTGTGTTGCTGGGATAAAACACTGTACCAAAAGTAGCTGATGAGAAGACAGGGTTTATTTTGGCTTACAGTCTTGATGGGAGGCTTTTTGATGGCACAAACCGAGGCTGGACATCATCACCTCGACCACAGCAGAGGTGGAAAACAGCAGTAAGAGAGTGAGCTGAACTCTGACAAGAGGGAGCTGGCTATGATACCCCCAAAACCTGCCCCCAGAAAGGTTCCACCTCCCAAGTCGCTAGCAGCTGGGGAGCAAGCGTTCAGAAGACATGAGTTTAGGGGACATCTGGTTCACACAGACTGCTCAAAATATGAGTGCAATCAACACTGGGGAAGATCAGAGGGACCCTAAAGGCATGTGGGGAGATATGAAGCACTGTGAGATATGTTAATGTCTGATGTTTATCATAAACACTTCCTTCAAATAACATGCATTGAGAAGGCGAGAGACGGGGCAGGTCTGGCACTACAGATGAGAGGCTGTGAAAAGTCCCAGGCGAAGGCTGAGAGTGCCAGGTCACCAGAAGCCTTTTACATAAGGTTAAAGAAATGAGGCTCCTACACCTGATGCTCTGGGAGTGTCCCTGCAGCTGCCAGGAGCTGGTACTGTAATCTCAGAGCCATGCGTGCCTAGAGCAAGATGCTTCCAGCTCCTTCCAAGCCTTAGAGTCGTAAATCTTCTGGAAGCCGAGCTGTGACACTGTGGAACTCTGGACCGTCAGCGAAGACCTTGGGTGCTGCCTCTCGTTACTGTCATGGTTTTTCCTTTCTTCATTTCCTCCTTTCCTCCTTTCTTTCTTTCTTTCTTTCTTTCTTTCTTTCTTTCTTTCTTTCTTTCTTTCTTTCTTTCTTTCTTTCTTTCTTTCCTTCTTTCTTTCTCTTTCTTTTTCTCTTTTTCTTTCTTTCCTTTCTTTTCTTTTCCCTCCCTCTCTCCCTTCCTTTCTCTCTCTCTCTCTCTCTCTCTCTCTCTCTCTCTCTCTCTCTCGTTTTGGACACAGGGCCTTGCTTGTAGACCCCAGGTTGGCCTTGAACTTGCAGCATCCTCCTTTCCCTACCACCCAAGTGCTGGGATTCCATCCACGAAGCTTGCTGGCCTTGTATCTAGATAGCACAGAAGAATGCTCAACACTGGGGACAGCACTCCTGAACGGAGCACTTGAAAGTGACTCATTAGTAAGGTTTGTATCTATATTTCACCACTACCTTTTTGTTGGTGGTGGGATTTTGAGGTAGGGTCTCGCTCTAGCCCAGGCTGACCTGGAATTCATTATGTAGTCTCAGGCTGGCCTTGAACTCTCGGCAATCCTTCTACCTCTTCCTCCTGAGTGCTGGGATTAGAGGCATGGGCCACCATGCCCAGCTCACCACTACTTTTAAACAAAACCATTTATTTAAAAAGAAACTATTCTTTGCAAGAGTTTGAGTGACCACAGTCTTCTGGACACTCAGTCACAGCTGCACTGGTGACTGTCACCAGGTACCAACTTACTGAGTTGCAATCGGGATGGGGAATCAGGGACCTCGGGAGGTGACTGCAGCCTGACACAGTGGTCTTCGCAGCCATATGCCAGCATTGTTCCTGGGCCTTGGCCAAGTTCTGCACATCTTCACTTATCAATTCAAATTCTAAGTAGGATGTTACCAGGAGGCATCAAACCTCCTCTGGCTCCATGGAATGATCATAGGCCCAGGGAGACTGAACCTGATGAGTCTGCTACAACTTACAGGTCATTTATAAAGAATGGACCTGACAGACGGAGCACTTATTCCCTTGAAAATGAAGATAAGTAGGAAAATATTGAGCATCCGACGCAGTGGCATGGCTTACAGAGGCATTAGCCGGAGCTGATCCCCGCCGGCCTCCAAGTCACCTCCATCACCTTCCTCACTTATTGGGATCTGCAATCCACCAGCCTCTAAATTCTACCTTGGCACATGACCAGGGGTGTCAGGATGTTAGCTGTGGTGATGAAAGTCTCTATCTAAGGAGCCTGAGAGAGAAATGGACTTTATCACACAGAGAGATGGCTGAGCATGGCCAGTGTTCACTACAGGACCTACTTTGGATTCCAGGGCAAGTGGCTAGGAGAAAGGAGCTGAGCTGCTGAGGCCAGGCCCTCCCTGCATCCTTCCTCCTGGGTACTGAGTACCTGGAAGCTGTTTGCTGTCCATGGTGCTTGAGCTTTGGGACTGGATTGAGGATTCACTGAGTAATACCCAAGTCCCAGTGCAACTTCTGGGTCCCCAGCTTTCTTATTGACTCTCCTATAAAAGCAACACAAACATGGCTATCAGCTTCACTGATGACAATCCCACTCCTAGTGACTGAACGCTTACTCTGGATCAAGCCTTTGGCTAAGCACTTTTTAGAAATTTGTTGATTGACAATAATATACGTTGTGATCTAACGTTCCCAGAGAAGCTCTGCTTCTGTGGCACCTACTTCCAGCAAGGCTCAGTGGAGTGAGAGACTCCTGTGATCACAGAGAGATGAGATGTTACAAGACCAGAGCTAAACCACCTCGGGCTCTCTAGCTTCTCAGTAGCTGTTTATTGCCCTCTTCTTTGTCTGACTTTAAGTCTGATTAGTAACATCCTGGTGACTATCAGTTGATCAGGTGTGATCCTTTTTGGGTCGTACCCACAGACCTCCAGCTTCCACCAACCCAAGGGCTAAGAGCATCATCAGATAACATCTGAAGCCTGTGGTGGAGACATCCAGCTTTGCTGTATCCCACCTACCTGATGGTCAGCCAGTGTGTTTGCAAAGTGCCTTGATTTATGATTTCTTATGGTCTCTAATTTTAAAACCTCCATGAAATTGTTAACACATTGGAACACGGAGTTGGGATAACCGAATTCTGTGTTCCCAGGCTATGGTCACTCATATTTAGCTACAGAATAAACTACCTGTTGTAGTCAGCTTTCTAGTTGCTGCGCAGAAAGAACCCAAAAAAAGTGGCTTGTGGAGGAAAGGGTTTATTTGGCTTATGGACCTGAGGGGAGACTCCATCCTGGCAGGGAAAATGATGGCATGAGCAGAGGGTGGACATCATCTCCGCCACAGCACTGCAAACAGCGGCAGGAAGGTGTGCCAAACACTGGCAAGGGGAAGCTGGCTTATAACCCCCATAATCCCACCCCCAACAACATAGCTCTAGCGAGGTTGTAAACCCAAACTGCCATCAGCTGAGGTTCGATCAATCAGAACACATTCGTTTGTTTGTGGGGGATACCTGGATCAAACCATGACACTACCTCTTATCGCCTTTGAGGTAAGAGCTGTGTCTTCTGTGTCAACAACATGTATACAATGCATTTTTAAATCATATTTATCTCCCTTTACCTGCTCCTGACCCCTTTCTCCTCCTCATGAGCCTTGTCCTCTTCCTACCTCGTCCCTCCTCTACTCTGGTATCTGTTTTGTAGGTGTGTGACCCACAGAGTTCAATTAGGGTTATGTGCAGAAGCCTGAGCAGAGGGTTATTTACTGGAGTATGGGCAACATACCAGTGTCTACACCACTTTGGAAAATGTTCCCATCTCCTCCTGGCAGTTACTCCCCTAGTAGCTCCTCAGAGACACCATTCATTGATGGTAGACTAAACATTTGTGTGTCTGTCTGTGTGTGTGTGTGTGTGTGTATCTGTATGTCTGTGTGTCTGGTGTGTCTGTGTGGGTGTTTCTGTGTGTGTGTTAATATGGGTGTGGACATCTATGTGTGTACAGAGGCCAGAGGTTGATGTCGGTATCATTCTCAATCAGTTTTCATCTTATTTTTTTGAGACAGAATCTCTCACCGAACCTGAAGCTCATGATTTGCCTAGACCAGCTAGCTATCGAGCTAGGATTCTCCTGTCCCTGCCTGCCCAGCTCTGGGATTATAGGTGTGGACCACCATGCTCTGGGAACCCAAACTCTGGTTCTCATACTAGGGAAGCAAGTGCTTAACCAACTGATCCATGTCCTCAGCCCACTCAGCTAAACTTGATTATTATTATTATTATTATTATTATTATTATTAGTTTTTTTCAAGGAAGGGTGTCACTCTAGTCCAGGCTGATCTGGAATTTACTATGTAGTCTCAGGATGGCCTTGAACTCACAATGATCCTCCTACCTCTGCCTCCCGAGTGCTGGGATTAAAGGTGAGCTTCAGCTAAACATTTTTTAATAGGCTATCTCACTGGTCCGCTGATGACCACACAGTAGGCTCCAGTATTCCCATATCCTAAGAAGTAAATTAGCCCATGAGGAGGCCAGGCAGCGACCTATATGGTATCATGAGGAGGACAAACTCAGTGAGACTGGATGGAACCATCATAAATCCAGAGAAAAACTGGGCTGGAGAGATTGCACTTGCTTGCAAAGCCTGAATGTCCGGGATCGATTTCCCAGCACCCACATAACGCCAGATACACAAAGCAAAAAGGCACATGCATTTGGAGGTTGTTTACAGCAGCAGGAGGCCCTGGTATGCCTATTCTCTGTCTCTTTCTCTCTCATAAATATTTGTTTTTAAAAAGAGAGAGAGAGAAAGTTTCGGGCCTGGTGCTGGGTCACCCTGGAAACATGCTAGGGGTAGCTGAGTCAGCACCTTTGACTACAGAGGCTAAAACCAAAATCATCTGAGTGTGACGTATCTCTGCATCCCTGATAAAGGAAGTGAGAACAAGGCAGCCTCTCGCCTTACCTTGAGTGGCAGGTTCAGTGCAGGATGCCTGAGTCACACCGAGCAGTTCCCACGAGCCAGGAAGACACACTTTTACAGTCCCCCTCCAGACTCCAAGCCCATAATTGCGGCAAAGCTCTGGCCACGTGCGGGATGCAGCACGGAACTTGCCTCTGAGCTGTCCTGTGGCAGGAGAGTGGGGATGGAGGAGAGAGCATGAAGATTAACATGGACGAAGACCCTCATCTGGGCCACATGGAACAACAGAGCATGTGTGTATGTTGGAGGATGCAGGAGAGACAATGGATGCTATGTACATGGCCTGTAAATGATCAGAAATTACATGGCACAGAACTTTCCTAATGTATACCTTTCTCTAGCTCACGACCACCCCAATTCTCGGGATTACCTTTCTCTTTCTTAAGAAACTGCCTCTACCTTCATTACCGATCATGTGTCCCTGGGCAATTCTTTGTTCTGAGACACAGAAGCTGGAAACGTTGGCAGGTGCCCTCCCATCCAATCCCTACTGTAACAGTCCCATGGAGAACGATGGAGCTAGGAGGTTCACAGCCCAACTTTCAAGAGTCACCACTGGGCCTCCCCTTTCTTATCTGTCACCCGGGTGGTGGGTCAGGCTCACCAGGCAAGCAGAATGCCTCGGGCATGAAAGAAAATGTCCCTGCTGGCCCCAGGAGGATGCCAGCATGCACTGGGCGATGCGTTAGTTTTTTCAATGTCACAGCAAAATTCCCAACAAAAGCAAGATAAGGAAGGAAGGGGTTGTTCTGATGGGGGAGAGTGTGATGGTGCACGCAGTCAGTCCATCACTCCAGGGAAGGCCTGGCAGCCAGAGGATGAAGCAGGTGGTCACAGAGAGAGATAAGTGCTGGCACTCCATTCTCTTTCTCCTTTTTATACAGTCCAGGACCTCAGCTCATGGGATGGTTCTGCGCACAGTTCAGATGGGTCTTCTCACCACCATTAACCTCATCTTGAAATTCCACACACTTGCCCAGAGATTGGTCTCTGAGGTGATTCTAGATCCTACCATGCTGACAGTCAATATTAATTAACCATCACAGGTAGGTAGGGCACTCATTGTGTCTGGCCAAGGATCACGTACCCAGTGGTTATTTTTAAGGGGATTGTCATAGTCAGCCACACACTGCTGGGATGAATCTCCAAACCAGGCATAATTTGGGGGAGGAAAGTATTTATTGAAATAACAGATCCAGGGGAAGTTAAGGAAAGGCTGGTCCCCTTCCACAGATCCAAGCAGAGAGAGAGACCCAGCACCTCCAGAAGCAAGCAAGCACACTGTAACACACTGACTCATAAAACAGCAGGATTGCCAGACTTGAGTTCTGGCTGCTCCTTTGCATATGTATCCCTAGTATTTTGCCTTCAATTTAGAAATACCTTAGGGCCAGGCCCCAGGAGGCCAGGCATTTCTTCCAGCCATAAGGCTGGAGACAATTCACAATTATAATAAATTATTGGGGGACATCTATTCAAACGATCACAGGGATTATCCTCCCTCTCAATCTGGAATATCATACTGACCAAGGATGAAGCCCACGCCTTTATCCTCAGCCTCCTGCCACGCACTTGATCTACACACTGTGCTGCGTGTCAGATCAGGAGGGTTACACACACAGTTCCCCCTCCAGTCCTGTGGCATGAGATCATCAACTGTCTGTTACAAAGGAGGAAACAGGGTCAAGAGTCAGACTCCCTGCACATGTGAGTGTGGGTGTGTATGTGACGCACCATAGGAGATGCTGTTGACAAAGACGCTGTGAATGGAGCCTCCAGGGTAGTGTGCACTCACATGCCAAGCTCTATGTGACAGAATGTGGCAGAGTGGAACCTTCACCTGTCTACGTGAATCCTCGTCACCTACCTCTACCACCACAGGCCGGGGAAGGCACTTCATAAATGTTTGATGATGGCACAGCGTTCCAAGAGGAAATACATCTTAACTCTTTCAGTCCCTGGGGATGACACTGAGTCACGTAGCCTTATGGCTTAGAAAATTTTCACATGTACTAACCCCAGCCATGGGAGGCATGAGTCATGACAGAATGAAGGAGAAAAACTAGCTAGAATCAGAGACAGGGAAGTGGGTGGGAGAGATGAACAGAGCTCTTGGCACAAGAATTTGAAAGGAAGCCATTAGAAGGCAAATGGATATAGGAAGCCATTATGGAGATTTGAAAGGAGCTCAGAGCATCCCCAAAGAGAAGAGCGTTGCTGACAGAGGGTCTGTTCTGGCTCCCTCCTAGTAGAACATATCTCCCTTGGAACCATCTCTAGGAACGGGCAATTGCCAGAGATGTGCAAGACTGAGTGGGGACCTGGCTGGATTCCAGCCTGATCTCTCCAGTAAGAACTGCACAGTTTCCAGTACGACTCTAATGGAGGGTCAGAGGGATGCCTGGGGCTGTTGGCCAACATGGTACCATTGCCAAGGACAGACTCTGCCACCCTTTACCACCGAATCTCCTGGTTTGCTGGTCCCCATCACTGTGGTCATCCCAAAGTCTGGCCTGCTGCACTCTCTGCCTCCCTCCTCCTTCTCCACCAGCATGTGAACCAGAGACGCCTCTCTCCCTGCCTTGTCTCTGATCTCAAGCCCCTGGCCTCCTCAGAGAGCTAACCAAGGTCACACTTGAGCTCTGTGTGGCCAGATGAGTGGAGCTTCCTCAGTGCTCATCTCTCCTTCTCAGCGAGCTCCCTTGCAGTTGGCCAATCTGACTAGCGAAAACGTTTTCTCAGCTACCAGGACCCACCATCACATTGTCCTCCTGATGTCAGAGCAATGCTACCTAGCTCCTGATTGGCTCCTCTCCTCACTCTTCCTCTCAATGGGCCTTCCTTTCTGTCTGCCCAGTGAGCATGGGGAGTCTCCTGACTCCATCTTCCATTGCCATGAGCACACGGGGATTCTAGACATGGGTGCTGCTGCATCTGGCTTTTCCTAGGTTATGGGACCCTGAAACCTAGCTATGAGGCATGCACAGCAGGGGCTTTTAACAACTGACAATTTCCTCGGCCACTAGAGCGTTTGCATTTACAGCAGCGACTGTGGACACCAGGGAGGGGTACAGCAGAACAGGCCTGTTCTATGGTCACCAGATTCAGATGTCAAAGAAACAATCATTGCCTTCACCCTCAACTCTTGCAGCCGGCTGCACAATGCCACATCGTGAGAAATAGCTTTACCATTATGTCATTGATCACCTGCCTCAGGGTTCTTTCATCGGGATTTGGATTTTGATCTGTCTTTTTTTCTATAATTATTTGTCAAAATTCTATTTTGGTCAGAAAACCAACTTGAAGCATGAGCTGCGGATCTTCAGCTTCGTCATTAAAAAGAAGGTTCAGCACATGAAAGGCTGCTGACCTCCATCAAGTGACTGGTCAACATTGAACTATTGTTCAAATGGACGTGGGTGTTAAAGGCAGAACGTGATAAAGAACGAAGTGCTGGGCTGGAACAAAGGCTTCTTCCTCCAGAGATGGGTTTGCTCCTTGGCACCCACTCGGACTCTTAGACCTATGACTCCTTGTCAGGCCTTGTAGTGCAGGCCTGTCATCTCAGGTACTTGGAGGCTGGGACAGGAGAATCCCAATTTCAAGGTCTGCCCTAGCTAGACTGAGTTCAAGTCTAGCCTGGCTAAGTCAGTGAGACTCTTCTCAGAAGTATAATTTTTTTTTTTTTTTGGTTTTTCGAGGTAGGTTCTCGCTCTAGTCCAGGCTGACCTGGAATTCACTATGGAGTCTCAAAGTGGCCTTGAACTCATGGCTATCCTCCTACCTCTCTGCCTCCTGAGTGCTGGGATTAAAGATGTGTGCCACCACGCCCGGCTGAATTAGAATTTTAAAAAAAGACTAGGGTGTACTTTGATGGTAGAAGGCTTGCTCAGCATGTGGGAGGTCCTGGGTTCCATATACAGAACTATCAAAAAAAGACTTGTTTCTGAAAACTCTGACCTTGAAATCCTGAAGCATTTTATAATAGGGTTGGCTTAAAGCCTGATTCAACGGTGATCTAAATGATGATGATGGTGATAGTGATGGTGATGGTG